>JBBPBX010005092.1:48109-64073 GCA_038048925.1 Garcialebias charrua
AATATTTCCTGGTGGGCTGCAGGAAAAGCGCTCCCTGTTTTTATTTTTATTTCTTAGAACTTTTTATAACATATAAAGTAGAAACACCGCAGCAGAACACCGCAGCGGGCTGCAGCGGGCTGCTCATGATGAGTTCTCTGAGTTCTCTCACTGAACTGTCAATCATTTCGGTAGGCGTGTCAGCAAGTGACCAATCAGCGACCTCAGTTTGTCCCCTCTGCGCGCAGCTGCTCACATTACAACAAGGATTTGGAGCGAAAACGCGAGCATTTAACGTGAGAAAGAAAGCAGAGCTGTGCCAGCGAACGCGTGTGCACAGAATGTGCACGTAGAGTGGCGTAAAGCCAAGACGCTGAGGTCTACTGGAGGCTTATATTAGACAACAACCAACCATTCAAGTATGCCTAAGAAACCTCAAGTCAACAAGTTCGGACAGGACACGAAGGCCTCTGAGGTGAAAGCCAGTTCAGCTAACCTAGCTTGCTCAAATGCAACAATGACGACTGCAGCAGGCAACCAGAATGCCATTATGGAGGAATTACAGTCGATGAGACAAGAATTGCTGAAGAAAATGGATGAAAAGGCTATAGAAATCCAAACGGAGCTGCGTAATGCCACTGATAAACTCAATAAAAGACTGGACAAACTTGAGAACCACACGTCTGAGTTGGAAAACGAAATAACCGCTAACACCGACTCTATTGCGACTATGGAGTCTGACTTGTCTGGGATGAAAAAATAACTTGCCCTGCTCAGAGCCCGATGCGAGGATCTGGAGGCTCGATCACGACGTTGCAACATCCGTATCACCGGGGTGAAAGAAGGACAAGAGCAAGGGAAACATCCGTCTGTTTAAGTAGCCGGTATGCTAAAATAAGCTCTTGGACTGGACAAGTTGCCGACTCAGGATAGAGCGCACCGGACCCTTCGTACAAAGTCAGTACAAGATGATTTACCACCAAGGGCGTTTGTGGTTAAATGTCACTACTTCACGGAAAAATAATTACTTCTCAAAAAGGCAGCAGAGGCTGGGGTGATAACAACCGCTGAGGGGGACCGCATCCACGTCCTGCCGTACTTCACCCAAGTGGTGTGTAAACAACGCGCCGCCTTCACGGAAGTAAGGAAACTGCTTCGCAGCTGCGCTGGAGTTCGCTATGGCCTCAGGTACCCAGCAACGTTAAGGATTACTACGGCGGATGGACAAGAAACGACCTTCAAGTATTCGAAGCGTGCGAAGGAGTTTGTTCTGAAGGAGTTACTGAGCGCTGAAGTGTCCCCCTGAACATGACTTTTCACAACGATGAGCTCGAAGAGAGCACGTGCTGGAGTTATTAGGACTGGACGTCGCCGTTACAGGACAATAACGAACATTCGTGCCGAACAATTGAATCTTACAGGTAAAGCATGCTTATAGTGTGTTTTCTTCATATAGGAGACATACATAATCTCTAATAATTTCTAATTCTAGGTTTAGGCTTTTTTTGGATACTTGCATATTTTAATGGAGCCTTGTGATACTATACAGTATTGGGAATTTGTGTCATTATTGCTATAGAAATTGCAGTGTTATGTTTAATTACAGTTTATATTCAAGGAAATTCTACTGTTGCTGTTGTCATCATTCTTTAGTTTGTAGACAGGTCTCTCTTGTAATTGAGTCCTCGAGGCTCAATGAGATTAATAGAATAGAATAGAATATGTCTTTATTGGCATATTTGTACCGGGGTACAAAACATTGCAATTGGCGTACGCACCATCCTTGAGAGGGGACATGCGCACGGAAAGCCGCAGCAGAACTTAATCTGCGCCGCCAAACAATCAGATATGGAAAAAAAGGAAGGTTACAATGGGATAGCAGTGGTATTCAAAAAAGAATCTATCACATTTTGTCTGACTAAATAAAGGTTGAATGAATATTTGGGTTCTGGTTTGGGCTAACGTGGTAAGCATTATATCGGTTTGGATAGTTAGGAGATACACTCTGAGAACCGGAAGGATAGCGGTCTCTTTTTGAGGCTTTTTTATTTATTTCTTACTTTTCTTTTCTTTCTGTTCATTTTTGTTGTTCTATTATTGGTGCTTTGTTAATCTTGTGTTCATTATTCCCTGTTCCCCCTACCCTCCCTGCCCTTTTTCATCTTCCCTTTTCCCCTTATGGGCTACATGTTGGAGGCCTCCTTTGCTGAATCTAGTCTATGTCCTCTATGAATAATAAGGCACTAACCAGCACCATTTTGGTGTGCTGGAATGCCAGGGGATTAAACCATCCGGTCAAACGCAACAAAGTATTCTCTCATCTTTATCAATTGCAAAGTCACATTGTTTACTTACAAGAAACCAATTTGCTAAATAAAGATCAGTGTAGACTTCACAGAGGAGGCTTTACACAATATTTTCACTCGGATTTCAACAGTAAGAGCAGAGGAGCGGCTATCTTAATACATAAAGATGTACATTATGAAGAGTTTAAAACAATCAGGGACAAAAATGGCAGGTACGTCGTCACACAAGGCAAATTATTTAATTGGCCTGTTGTTCTTGCCAATGTTTATGCCCCTAACTGGGATAATATGGAAATTTTTTGCAATATTTTTTCCCTCTTACCGGATCTTGAGTCGCACAATTTAATTCTAGCTAGGGACCTGAATTGCACTTTCAACCCAACATTGGATCGTTCCAGCTCAAAATCTGCCACGCTTAGTAACTCAGCCTGTTGTATTAATACTGTATGTTTCTTGAAACATACGGAATGGTGGACCCCTGGAGATTCAAATATCCATCATCCAAGTAGTTCTCTTTTTTCTCCCCAGTGCACCAAACCTACTCAAGGATTGACTACTTTCTAATTGATCAGAAACTCTTGCCCATGGTTACCCAAGTAGATTATGGCAGCATTGTTATATCAGATCATTCACCAGTTACTCTGGGGTTGGGCTTTCCTGAAGACAACTCTCCTACCTTTTCGTGGCGGCTTAATCCCAGACTGCTGTCTGAACAAAGATTTGTTGACTTTATCAACGCACAAATAGATATTTTTATTGAGCTGAATGAGTCGCCTTAGATAAGTAATGCTACACTTTGGGAAAGTCTAAAAGCATAGCTGAGAGGTCAAGTGATATCTTATGTTGCTGGTGAAAATAAAAGAAGAGCTAAACGGACTAGCTCAGATGGGTTTCCCATAGAGTTTTATTTTTAATTTGCACCAAAATTAGTCCCTTTACTGCTAGGAGTTTATAGTGAGATATTAGACAAAAAGGCTCTACCTGAAACTATGACACAAGCAATTTCACTGATACTTAAAAAATCTAAAGACCCCTTGCTCTGTGAGTCTTACCGTGACTCACTATGTTGTGATTATAAGATTTTGGCAAAGGTCCTTGCTGGCAGGCTCGAAGATGCTCTTTTCAAAATCATTCACTCAGACCAGACGGGCTTTGTTAGAGGTAGGCAGATTTCCAGTAATTTGCAACGTCTCTTTAATGTTATCTATCAGCCCCATAACGTTGAACCTGAAGTATTAATATCCCTTGATGCCCAAAAGGCATTTGACAGAATTGAATATGATTTTCTGTTTACTACACTCAAAAAATTTGGATTTGGCCCAGTTTTCTGTACTTGGATCACCATTTTGTACACAGCACCACATGCGTCAGTATGAACAAATAAGGTTACATCTATTTTCTTTCCACTTTCACGAGATACTCGACAAGGATACTCTCTTAGCCCCCTTTTGTTTGATATCGCTATTGAACCTCTTGCAATTATGATAAGGGATTCTACTAATTTAGCTGGTGTACAGAGAGGTAGGCACATAAACAAATTGTCCCTTTACGCTGATGACCTCCTCCTCCTGTCTAGACCCAGTACCACAATACCTATTGCTCTAAATCTAATTGAATATTTTGGGCAGGTATCTGGTTATAGATTTAATCTATCAAATGTGTTATATTCCCAATCAACAAAAAGGCACACCAAATGACCTTCCATAGTTTCCTCTTTGTAGTCAATAAAGATACCATACCATACCACTTTATTTATAGAGCACTTAAACAGACACAAGGCCAACCAAAGTGCTGAACAATAGAAACAAACAAGCATAGCAAACAGGAGATACATAAAATAAAAATATAGATACAAATAGCAACAGAAACTAACTAAAATGGCGAACAATGAATATTACAGAGAGGATCAAAACGAATCACACCGTGTTAAAGGCAAGAGAATAGAAGTGGGTTTTCAAGCGAGACTTAAATACTGTGAGTGAGGGAGCCCGCCTGACACTCAGTGGCAACTCATTCCACAGTCTTGGACCTGCAACAGAGAAAGCCCTGTCACCTTTGAGCTTACGGCGAGTATCTGGGATTGAGAGAAGCATCTGGTCTGCTGACCTCAGGGAGCGCCGTGGGACATATGGCTGTAGAAGGTCAGTGAGATAAGGTGGAGCGGAACTGTTCAGAGATTTAAAAACATACATGAGTATTTTAAACTGGATCCGAAGGTGAATGGGTAGTGAAGGGATTTTCATTGGTGTTCAATGAGCCAGACGTGTCTTAAAAATGATAAAGATTTATTGACAGGCACAGATTAACAGAATAATCAGAGTTTAACAGGAAATAGAACAATTCATTGTGCACAAGGAGTTGTGAGCATATCAGACCTGTCCCCGCCGAGGTCCTCCAAAATTATGCTGAGTTTCCTTAGTTGTTATGTGATAATATGCGGCTTTTTCTGGTGTGTGATTAGCTGTTCTACTGATAAAATCCTGGTTGCCGGGCCAACGACCCCCAGGTCTCATGCTGTTCTGCCACAACAAGATTTTTTTACGTTCTTGTGTGTATGTGTGGCTTTTCTTTGTTCTTCATTAAGACATAAAGAGTTTAATGTATTACATATATGTTTATATATGTATGTACTATGGACTTTGTGTAATTTTATGTGTATGCAACAGTTGGTCTGTATTTAGAGTGTCACTATGTGTGTGTTTTATATTTTTTTTGTGATGTTCTGGGACTCAGTTTGATTTCTGGGCTTGGCCCCAGGAATGTAGACATCCCTGTTTGGTCTACTCTGTGTTGTTGAAAAATTTCAGTCCCTTTTGTGTGGAATACCTAAACATGTTTGCACAAACCAACATTTGAGAATACATTGATAATACTTTGTTTACAGTGCACTTGTATCTTAGGTTCAATCAGAATATCGTATTAAAAGGTATCTAATCATTCAGTATCTAATCCTTCCACACCCTCTCTTGACCTATTAAAAATAGGTCAAAATAACCTGCACGATCCCCTTGGATCCTCCAAAGAGGACCCCAACATAACAACCAAAAATCAACCCACAGAACCAAATCACCTACACCACTTCTACAACTCAACTACAGTGCGAAGCACTTGCTGCTAAAAATCCACCTCTATCCAACTCCATTTACCTCTATCTGACTCCAAAATTAATCCCCAAATCAAATGCTAAAACTAATACACATGTCCTAAAACTACGTTGACCTAAACTACAAACTCCTAAAGGATATGTGCAAATTGATTAAATGTACCAGGATAACTGTCACTCCACCTCAAGTCCACCTCCAACCACCTCATCGCCTCTACAGGTATCTGGTTTCAGCTAGACGCAGGTGCTCACGTCCGTCTGGCAATGAACCGCGTCTGGCCTGCACCATGGGGAACATAGTCCCATGATCATCCACCCCTCTAGATGCCATCATCTTTGAAACCATTGCCCGCGCACAAGGTACCACACACCCCATAAACACGCAAAATAAAACTAGAATAGCCAGCGGAATTGCCAAAAGCTTGAACAGCACCTGAGTCCACGACCCACTAGTGAACTAAGATGTCACATCCCACTGTCCAGCCGGTGCATCTTCCGCTTTCGCCTTCTGAAGTTCTTTTAGCTGTGCCAGGGCTTCTGTCACCCACGCCTGGGGGTTTGTAGCCGTTTCATCCGGTATGTAAGTACAGCAGGTGTTCCTGCCGATCATCTCACATACCCCATTCCTAGACGCGACCAACAAATCCAAAGCCAATGTACTACGGAAGGACACTATCCTCTGGGCCCTCAGCTCCTCAGAGGTGCTCTCTAATGCCCGAACCGCCTCATAAATGAACATCCCAGAACGGTAATATAAGACTTCCACGTGCAACATATAAGTCCCCACATCTGCCCCCGGAAAGAAGCAACGCTTCCACTCTACCGGAACCTCTGAACCCCACGTCGACTCACGCCAGCTGTCCACCTCCGTCCCCCATACTGAGAACCATTAGTCAAAGACGCCATAAATGAGCCGTTAGTAACCGCCACCGGTGCACAAAGTCCAGTCCAGTCGGTTGGCAAGGTCAGAAGCACCTCATGTCCACACAGCCAGGCTAGATCCTCAACAGGATACGTATCATACCTGCCGGTTACACCTGTGAACTGTACCCCTGGGTGGTACACCGCTCGGCACCTCTCAGTGGGCAGTGACCCCACCACCACCTGATAAGAGTCTTGATGATGAATGCGGTACACACAGACAGGGAACTGTCCACAAGGGGCGGCCGTGGTGTAGTGGTAATGGCAGTCGTCTCCCGATCGGAAAGTTGGCGGTTCGACTCCCGGGACCCGTACCATGTGTCGTTGTGTCCTTGGGCAAGACACTTAACCCTGAGTTGCTCCCGGTAGGACTGGAAAGCACCTTGCATGGTAGTCTGCCGCCACCGGTTTATGAATGTGTGTAGCATTCAATATATGTGTAGCACTTTGAGATTTTCAGTAATGAAAAGTGCATTATAAATTGAATTTATTATTATTATTATTAAGATGTCCAATCAGCAAATTGACCCGACGCCACCGGCTGCGACAAAGTACTCAATTCGCACCTCTTAGGCTCACATTGCAGGTGTTCTCTAACGAACCCTCTGGAGCTGATCTGGAGCACACAGAATGACACCCCCTGCTCTAATGCCCCCACCTGTAGGGTAGGTGCTGAGACAGGAAGCTAAATGTAGATGTAACACACAGAGTCCTGACGCTCTCTGGCTAAAAAGTGTGCATACCTGTACCAGCTGTTCATCCGAAAGCTAGAAGACAAATTCAAGGCTAGATGATCCCTATCTTGCACTTGAGACCACGCTCCAAGCTTGGGGACGTCTCTCCTGTCCCTCGGATGGGTGACAGGATGACCTGTCATCCACCCTGGTATAATACAGTTAAATTCCAACACCAGAATGATGGAAACCAAAATCAATGACACCATACCCCCTACCGTAAAAAGCTTGTTATGTCCCTCAGCCATGCTGAACCTAATCAGAAACCTTTCACAGTGTCTCCTCAGCCATGCTGAACCTAATCAGAAGCCTTTCACAGTGTCTATCTGTGAACCCTGAAATGTGATGAAATACAACAAAACACAATTTAACCCCCTCTCATTTAAATCGGTAGAACCTGAAAGAGTGAATGCACATAACACTCAATGCATGCAAATCTTACAAAATCTTCTTTTCTCCTCTTTTTTTTTTTACACAGGAATTACGGGATTCACCTGCAAGGCAAAATCAGTCTTAAAATAAACACAAAACCCTTCTACTGTTTTTTAAAAGCAGCGTGAAACCTTACACTTTGAAAATGAGTAAAACTCCCCAAAATTTTATTGTTCAAGCTTGAAGATTGTAAAATGTGCATCAAATATTAGTCCGTCCACCATAACGGTAGAAACTGAAAGTGAAAACTTAGGTCTGATTGTAAGCAAAAGTATGTGTTGGTGTGTTTTGAACTTGACCTTTAGCCTTAGGAAAATGGTAAAAATGTTGAATGTGAATAAAAGTTAAACTATAGCGGCAAATAGTTGACAGCCAAATCAACTCTAAGCTAAGATTATTAATGTTAAGTATAAACTGTGACACTAACTCAAAAAGTCAAAGGTCAAGTCTAAAATCTAATTTTAAATGTGTGATACTTTAAATGTGAGATTTAAAGTTTAAAATTTAACTGATCTACCCCAAATACTGATGCTTCTAAAGGGCGAGATACACTCGAGCGTCCTCACGATACGCCAATACGCAGCGTACGTACGCCCCGTACGCAGCGTAGCCCCGCGTAGCCCCTCAGGGCAAGTACGCGCAAAAGTATTTTTTTACTACGCATACGCGATTCGCATACGCGATGCGCGGTGTCTGTCTTCCCCGGCGCCGGACTGTTTAAATTCCCCTTCTTTATCGCTGATCGGGCCTTTTCTTTTGTTTTTTTGCCTAAAGTCAAGTAACCGCTTCTTCCTCCGTTCACTCGATGAATGAAATGAATGAATTCAGGTCCTACCTGGGTGCGCGATGTTTTATATATTCCCTGGTGGGCTGTGGTGGGCTGTGGGCTGCAGGAAAAGCACTCCGTGCTCAGCTGCTCATATTACAACAAGGAGAACGCGAGCGTTTGGAGCGAAAAACTAGCGGAAGTGACGATCGGAAGTGACGGTACGGAGGAAATGACGTCAGAATTTGGAGCGAAAACACGAGAATCTACGCGAGAACGAAAGCCGAGTGTAGCAGCGGCTCCGTATACGCGCGTATACGTCCGTATACGCGCGTATACGGAGTCTGCTTCAGTGTATCTCGGGCTTAAGAATTCAAGCAAGTAGAAACACATTTTAAAATTTAAACCCCTACTAGTTCTTCTGATTTTAAGGAAACACCCCGAATTTTATTCCTCTCAGATCTTGCTGAACGATGCACTCTTCAGAAACAACTTAGATGTTGAACCGTCGCAACCTCTTTTTGGGCTGCAGATTGCTGAAGATAATAATAACCCAGCTGGGACTATGTTCAATTCCCTGATCCACTGGCAAGCAAACTGCCCCAACCCAAAAGGGTGGATGCCTCTCTCTCTTCGGCTCCTCTTGCTGTTACTCTGCCTTTCAGCTACCCCCTTTCCTCACAGGGCAACAAAGCAGGGAGCTATATGCAGCCAGGGGGAACTTCACTTCCCTACCGTTCTGGTCTGCCCTCAGAAGTAAGCACAAAGATGCTTTTCAGCCCACAACAAAAGCAAGGAAGCTTTTCAGGATGCTTTCAACACGAATCCGAACACCTCCTCAGGAACAGATGACTTCCACGTAGGAGGAAGTGGAACGTTGAAGCAACAGAAGCCCACACCTTCAAGAATGAAGATGCAAGGAGGCCCACATCACGTGCGGACCACTTACTCCAGATGCAAAACCCGAGCTTTCAGCTTTGCAGCTCCGTCGACCCGATTTAATGACCTGCGATGCCCTTCTGCAGGTGCGCGCAGGTTGGGATGCAACCAGGTTGGGCTCTTGCCTCTCAGGGACACCGCGTATGTGGTGCGCTCAACCACCTGCACTGGCCCGTCCACTGTAGCACAGGTCACTCTCTCTTAGAGACCCTGAGAAACACCCAAGGTGTCAGTGGATCTTCAGGCCTCGCGTCCTTAGGAGTGATGGAATCAGGGATCTGTAGAAGGAAGCTGGACAAAAAAACTATTAGCATTTCAATGTATATTGCATGTGACATTTTAACAATTTCTTCCGAGGGCCATTCAATGTTAGCTGTGACCCTGGAAATGACCTTCCAGTACGTAACCCATAAGGAGTGAAACCTGTACCCCCTTTCACAGAAGCTCCCACAGCTATAAGGGCTGTTTGTTAGAGCTTCAAGCCAATTAATTTTAGTCTGTGCACAGATTTTTAGCCAATTCATTTTCAGTTGTCTGTGTAACCGTTAGGCTTTTCCCTGTATCTGGGGTAATAAATCAAACCAAAAGCATGTTTGAGACCTAAAGTCTTTTCAACCTTCTGCAGATCTGCAATTTTTAAATAGGTACCGTTAACTGATCTGCTTTTAGCAGGAAAACTGTGACTATGAATGTAATGGTAGATTCAACATTTAATCACGGTTTTCTCTTATAGCAGGCTAGGCCTCCAGCCAGCCGGTAAATGTACCCCGCAAACCCGTAAATATTTGAAACCCTTTACCGGTCCGATCATGTCGGTGTAATCAATTAATATCTCATGACCCGGTGTCATCTTAGTCCGAAATTTTCCTTGTTCGTGCAACGTTCTCATCCTTTTACAGTTATAGAATGAACACATGGTGCATTCTTTCACATAACAATCTGATCAGATAATTCAAATGTGTGTGTGCCGTCAGCTGAGGAGGAATGTCAACATTCCTCCTCATCTGGCGTGCACCCACATACGCAAGTCCGCGTGCCGACTCAAATTTTTTCTTCTTTAGGCTCAGTGGAAGGACCCATCTTTCATCTTCAGGATGAATCCACAATCCATCTTTTTGCACTTCAGCTCCATGGTCCAGTCTCAGTAGCCGTGTTTCCATCAAGGTTTCTAGGTGCGCATTTTGAAATATCGCAGCAGAAAAGCTTAATGGAAACGGCAAAATGCGAGGTTACTTCCTGAAATACGCTAAAAAGTTTATACGCTCGCTTGAGGTGGTTTTTGGGATTTGAGATGCGCTAAACGACAGATGGAAACACATTTTCCGACTCATTTCTGACGTAGCGAACATTCACGTCACGTGACGTTCAGCTGTTTCCGCTCCGGACAACATGTAACATCGCTAAAACTAGTTGGCATGACAGAATAAATACAACTCGCCCGATAGCAACACGTACCTGAAATATTCTCTCCATTTTGACGAGATGTGTGGCCGGGTTCTGTTTTCAACCGCTACTTCCTGTTTACTGTAGACATGCGCAGTGCTGACGTCTGACGTAATGACGCTGACGTAATGACGCTGACGTCTGACGTAATGACGCTGTGCGCGGCTTGGAAGAAGCGCTTCAAGCCAGTAGATGGAAACACTTCTGATCTGCATTAATTTGTATTTACATATTTGCGAGGTAGCTCAAAATTCGAAATGAAAATGGATGGAAACACAGCTACTGTTTCTCTTCAGGAGCTGCCCCTTTCCTCTGGGGTTCTGACCACAATTAGATTCCAATTGATGCGTCCTGATGCTCCTTTTGTTGTTAACTCTGCTAGACAGTTTCCTCTTGCTGTTTAGGAAGTATCTGTGTCATGATTGTTACATTTTGCACTTGCTACTTCTGTTGGTAACAATAAGGCTGTTAAAAGTGCTCATATCTGCCTCATGTATGATTTGTTTCCCTCCACTGAGTGAGTTCAATGTGTGCTGCACCAAAAGTCTACACGGAGCCCTGACCTCTGCCCTTTATGCTGACTTTGTCCCCTGCAGCTTCGCACATACCCGCATGTCAAAACCCTGATTTGTCACTCTGTAAAACCAGCGCTGCGCTGTCCCTCCTGTTGACAGAAACAACTTTCATCACAAAACACCACGTGTCCCTCCTGTAATAGCGCATCCTCCAGACCTGTTCTCACCTATCATCGACCTGCACTCTCCTCACTTTTGAAACAATAGTTCTAACCCTGTCCCACTATGTAGATGAGAAGCTCAAGTGTCTAACTTCTAATTCCCCTGCTTCCCTGATTTATTGATCCTACCTGAACTGAGTAATGCTTAAAAGTATGAAGCTTATCTTTAATCTGGAATTTCAATTCCTAAGGCCTCATGTATGGCACATTCACCCTGCAATTTTCCTAAACGTGTACTCACATACCCATTTCCATCCGTTGCATCAAGCCAGACTCACAGAAATGCATTCTCTCACGGAAAAATGCCATCAGATAATTAACTTTTAAACCTACTACGAATATTTGTGGTGACACCAGTCTACCCTATGAAAATATTCATAAATATCATTCTACTTCAGGACTCGGGATGGGAGCCCTATTATTCCATATTGTTTCATCTTAAAGCCTTCTGGATGAGGAGAACTAAACAAACAGAACCCACAAATCAGTAATAACCTAAGAATTCTGTGACATGCCGGGACATGTCCTACTGGTGTTTATGTGTATCATTAAACAAGCTTTTCCTCGTTTGAATCCTGAGACTACGGCTCACGATCGATTCCACCAAGTCAAATGCTAGGCCGATACCTTCACCAGTTGCTGGCATGAGTGACTCCTAACAGTTGTTTCACGTACTCTCGCTCTGCATGTGTGAACTTGTTCATCGTCCAGCCTTTGTCAGCTTCAGTGACCAGCAAACTCGTTCCGGTCACTGTGTCTCGTTCAGGATGCCCCAAGTCCTGACTTCAACTGATTTCAGTTTGTAGTTGCTGACAGTTACATCTAGTTGCTGTTTGGACAGTTCATTGTCAAGGTCTCTACCTTGGAGGTATGGCTGAGAAAGTTCATAGACAGTCTCTTGCTTGAGTGACAGCACTTTGCTTTTGCCCCCTTGAGTGTCTTTATGTCATTGTTGTTCTTGCAAAGTGTCTTGAGTGATAGTTCTTTCAGCACTGCCTGTCAGCTGTTGTTCTTAGAGAGTCACAGTGAACTGGTGCCAGTGTCAACTTTACACATTCAATCTTAATTGAACCTAAACCGATAACCACAGTCTCCTGATATCAAACGCAGGTGTTACGTGTGTTTTGGCTGAATCCTAGCTCATGGAAAATTACATCATGTGCTCTGTAAGAGGTCTGCTTGTCTCACCTCCCCTCTCCACCAACTGTGTGCTGTCAGGCTATACAAAAAAGGAAAAATAAAGTCAAAAAAATAAAAACGCCAATTAAGTACTGGACCAAATTTTAAAAGATATATCTGTCCTGTCTCTATCAGCATTTATCTCCAGCTAATGCACGTGTCTCATCTGGTTAGTACAACGGATAAAAAGTTACACCAGAGTGGAAGCAACAACTTAGTTTAAAATCAATTTGACCTAAACCCAAGAGTTTACCACATCTCTCTCACAAACCTCATCTCCCGTTTTCCAGAGCCCTTTGTTAGTCTAACTGATAAATTGTCCGTCTCTTAAAATCCCCAATATAAGCTTTTTCTGCTCTTTCGCTGAACTTGAACCTCCTCTACACACATCATCCCTCGATAAATATTGTTTCATATCACCCCACCTTCCCGACCGTTCCTCTGACACTTCCATGTCCTCTCTGTACCGCCCTCTCTTCACCTATTTCCCTCTCATTCTTAGGGGATGGCACGCGTGGACCTGGTTTACTGGGCTGTCCCCATTCTGACCTAGTGACAAATTCCCTTGTTGTCCCAGTAGGATGCTCACGTACTGAACCATCTGGGTGTAACTGTGATCTCCCCTTTACCAACTCCTCCTCTGACTCAGAAATGGTTCCAGTAAGTGAACCCTTAAAAAACAACTTCCTCTGTTCATCTTCTTGGAGTCCAGTGAGCGGCCTGTTTTTATCTGGCTGTATCCTGCTACTCCCCTTCTGGGGGCCTGTACATCCTGCACTCATCTCCTCCTTCTCCAACCATGAAGCACGACCCTCTCTATCCTGATCATAATCATGTGGACGCGGTGTCATAGAATCTGGCCACTCCTTTTCAATCAACTCATCAGCAAAACTGAGTTCCCTTTGCCACTCATCTCGGTATTTATGTGTTCTCTGACCTCTCATCCTCTCCTCCATGCTGTTCCCAGCTCAGGCCTGATCTCCCTCATCTGGGTCAACATGTTCAAACCTCCTCTGGCTTCTCTTAGTTGGGAACATGGGATATTGTCTTGCAGATGGAGCCGGTGGGGCGGTGGGTTTGACAGCATATGGTGGAGTGATTTTCTCTTCACTGTCTGTGTCTCCAACTTTCTGCACGCTCTGAGCTAATAATGAGATTTGTTTATACACCTCCACCAGTTGTTTTTGTTGTTGGTCACTTTTGTTAAGTCTAGATCGCTACAGAAATCATCTACAGATAGTCAGTTTTGCTTCCACTTCTTCCAACTGTTTTTGTTGTTCCTTAACTTTTAACCAGACTAATTGTGTCAAATTATCTGCTGTTTTTTTTGTTGAACCTTCTGCTGACTTAACAATTTGTGTTATTAAAGTGTCTAGCTTCTTACATTTTCCTAAATTCGTCGCATGAATAATTTTAATGACCGTTTGTACTCTGGTCAGCTGTTCCTGCAGAGTTTCTTGTTGCTGGTCCCTTTTTACCGTAATGTGTGCCATATTTGTTTCACAATTCATCCACTCAAATGCTTTGTTTCTCAATTACTCTCTCATACACCGAGTTATGTTGAAAAACATAGAAAGAAAGTCTGAGGTAAAGAACCTTTAAAATCAGACTTGCTTCTATGTTAAGCAACAGCTCCCCCTGGTGGAAAAATGTGGCATCACCATACACACAACTCCAATGAAGACAACTTTCAATTCACACTCTCTGAATCCACATGAACATTTAACCACAAATTAAAAACTCATAATTTGAATCTAAATGAGATCTCTCCCCCCTATTATGAACATTTACTTCGAAAAAATTAAAGAAATGCGACGCAAAGTATTTTAAAACGAATTATTAACACGAGAACCAATCAGCACCACGTCATGTAATTCATGTGCGTAACACCTCCCTCTGGTGGACAATTGTGGCATTCCCATACACAACTGGACAGAAGACAAATTTTAATTCACACTCTCTGAGTTCACATAGCTAATTAATAATAATTCAAAAATGCACAAATTGAACATAAATGAATCTAACCCCCTATTTATTCTTAAACACAAAGAAAAAATTAAAGAAATGATGCGCAAAACATTTTAAAACGAATCAAACACGAGAACCAATCAGCACCACCCTAATTAGACCTCCCAGGTCTTACCCCCAAGGGCAAATTCCACGAGTCAGTTTGTAAGGCTGACACAGGCACCCTGGGGTGGCGTGCTTTTCCCTGACAGACCCTCCCCCGGTCTTGTCTACACCCCCAGGGCGAATTCCACGAGTCAGTTTGCAAGGCTGACACAAGCACACTGGGGCGGTGTCTACCACGTGACTGCGGTGAGTTCCCACGAAGCACCGAGACACGTAGGTTCACTTCCCAAGTGACTTCTGGCGCGTTCCCTGACAACACCGGGCAACGGGTTAAACGTTACGATGTCAATCCAAGCGGCAGCGACCAGTCTACCCATGAAACACGCCTCGGATTCCGGGAAAATCCTGAACGCATATTCGTGTACCCAAGATTGGCCGCCTTAGTCCAGCTACTCGACAATCGAACGCACCGGGAAACGTGAAACAAAACTAGTCAATGAGGTTCTACTTCCCCCTCCGGCCACTAAGAGGGAGTTACCCCGCCCCCGTGAATCCGGCAGCCACAGAATGCAACTCACGAACCAAACGAACACATTTGTCCCCCCAAAAAAGTAATAAAATATGTAAGACGAACGCACGACACACACGACGCAAACTCAATGAGCACGTGACACACACACACACGCGCGCCTCGGTGTGAACACCGAGCGGCGGGGACCCAAACGAGTCTGGTTAAACTGTAACCTGTGCCAGGCCGAATCCAGAGTATTTTAACTTAAATAAGCAGATCTTTATCACGAGACCGCTTTTTGACCAGAATGCAGAGTAATTTGGATAGTGGGCCGAATCGTCATGTTAGAGTAATTCTCGGCATGACTCACCTTAGTTGTTGTCTGGAGCTCCGTTGCACTCTCAGGTCAGGAAGCAGTCGTCGTCCTTCCCAATCAGATAGACACGGCTGTCAGAACGTCGAGGGTCACCATTTGAAGGGATTTTCATTGGTGTTCAATGAGCCAGACGTGTCTTAAAAATGATAAAGATTTATTGACAGGTACAGATTAACAGAATAATCAGAGTTTAACAGGAAATAGAACAATTCATTGTGCACAAGGAGTTGTGAGCATATCAGACCTGTCCCCGCCGATGTCCTCCAAAATTATGCTGACTTTCCTTAGTTGTTGTGTGATAATATGCGGCTTTTTCTGGTGTGTGATTGGCTTTTCTACTGATAAAATCCTGGTTGCCGGGCCAACGACCCCCAGGTCTCATGCTGTTCTGCCATAGCAAGATTTTTTACGTTCTTGTGTGTGTGTGTGTGTGTGTGTGTGTGTGTGTGTGTGTGTGTGTGTGTGT
>JBBPBX010005093.1:0-68493 GCA_038048925.1 Garcialebias charrua
TGTACAAAATATAAAAAAATGAAAGGTAGCAGAAAGAAGAATAAATCTTATTATATCTGCCCCTTTCCAACAATCAGATTAAACAATAATAATCTTCAACCAACAGTACAAAATGACTAACTCTTTTCTAATTTTCTAACTAATACAATACACATTACGCTATTTCAAATATATTTTTTTAACACATTTGTTTTGATCATTTTCTTAAATGTAAACATTGACTTGGCATTTTTAACTACATTCTCCAAGCCATTCCATAATCTAATTCCCTGGATTGAGGTAGAACGTCCCTTCAAACTGGTTCTGAATTGTGGTTTTACAAACATCTCTGTCCCCTTAAGATTATAACAACTTTGTCTTTTAACAAAATGCATTTGGATATTTAAAGGCAATGTCACAGAGAGAATAGTATAGTAAAATAGTACAGTATTGAGGGGGGAAAGAAGATTTTTCGTTTTTTTAAAAACTACTGTTATTTATGAGAATTTGAGGAATAGCTGTTAGGATCCGATAGGTGGCAGTAGTGCAATAACAATGGATGCAAGCTGCCGTTAAAACCTAAGGAAGAAGAAGAAGAAGAAGAAGAAAGTTCTGATCTGGGTTAGTCCATTAAGGGGTGAGGGCAGCTTCCAAAATATGCCTGAAAAAAATGAGCCAACCCATCTATCCCCCTACACACTCCTGAAGATGGTATGGTCCAGCCGCACGCTTCAAGCTGAAGCTTGGCGCCTATGAGGAAACGATCTACAGGAAACTGGAAGACATTTGTACAGCATACAAAAACGTGTTGGGTTAGGTAGGACAACAAAATGGAATAGGAGAGTGGAAAATGTCATCACTCGACTCAGAATAGGACACTCAGGTCTCAACTACTCTCTACATAGAATGGGCAAACATCCAACAGGAAAATGCACACACTGTAATCAACCAGAGACAGTTGAACATGTTCTGCTGCACTGCAATAACTACAAGATCCAAAGGAAACATCTGTTTAAGTCGTTATCAAAAGAAAAACGTCAGAACTTCACATTAGCTGGGCTCTTGGAGGAAAACTCGCCAGATACATACAGTAAAGTTGTTTTGTTCATGAAGTCGATTAGCTTGTTTTGTCGAATTTAGTTTATATTTATTTTTTTATTATTATTATTTATTTTTCTTTATTTTACTTTATTTTATTATTATTATTATTGTTTGTTTTTTATTATTATTATTATTATTATTTTATTTTATTTTTTTCCTGTCTATTATCCAAGTCCACACTCCAGTCCAGTTGGTGGCGGTAATGCGCTTAATATGAGTTCGCCAACCGCCAATAAACTCTATAGAAGAAGAAGAAGAAGAAGAAGAAGGAAACGACGGTTGGTGTTGCCCGCCTGCTAGCTCCTCATTTGGTGTCCAGGTGGATGCGATTTGGTGGTACAGCGAGTGAAGACGTGAAGCTAAGCTATGGAGAAACTGGATGAAATAACAATTGACACACTGAAAGGTATGTAACCATTTTGTCTTCTGCTATTTCGTTGTATATCATGTCGCTAGCACGTCGCTAGCACGGTTCGCTAACACCGTGCTAACATCGCTAACACACTTAACAGATACCCTGTAGAAGGGATTTTTATCATCTTCTTTAGTTTTGCTTAAAACAACTGGCCTGCACATTTATCAAATGCGCACATTTTTAATTGTACAACACTTTACAGAGAGTCAGAGAGTCTTTATTGTCATTTGCACCGCATGTGGTACATGTGATGAACCATGCTAACATGTCGCTAGCACGGTTAGCTAAGCTAAAAGCTATCTAGCCAGGGCTGCATTTCTTTATATTGAATATTTATATTTACATTTTATGCTGGTGCAGGGAGTTATAAGCATTCATGTGGGTCAGTGAAATTTTTGGTCATTCAATTTTTGTTTTATAAATAAAAATTAGAACACAAATAACATATATATATATATATATATATATATATATATATATATATATATATATATACTATAAACAAATGTCAAAGAACCAATAGCTCACTTATTTTCATTTTATACTCTAAGAAACTGAAATATGGTCCATATTTTTAAATTATGTTAAACCCAAAGTTTATCAATCTTTGTTCAACATTTGCAAACTCCTTTGGCTTCAAGGTCCTCACTATGGACCTGTTTGCTTCCCATGAGACTTTATTCAAAGTGAAAACCATGAATTCATTTTTTCTCCTAATTACCAAAAGACAGGATGTAAAATAAATGAATACAATTTTATGTTCATGAATGTATGATTAAAATTATCAGTTATTTCTTTGACTTATAAATTAGAACCTTTGTGTGTGTAACAGTCATTTGTGTGTGTAACAGTCATTACTGTATATTGGTTGGGTCCCAGAGATGAGTAGGTATCACCACAAGGGGGCGCCTACTCCCTTTGTTTTCCGTTGTTGTACACTTGTACAAAAAGTAGAATTATTATTCCACGTAGTTAAGGATACAGTATACAAGTGACGATGAGGGGCAGAGCGGTAAACTAATATTATTTGCTCATGTATGACAATATAATGTTTAGTACTGTGGAGAACTGGCGTTACATGGACGAAGTTTAATAAATTGGAAGTGTGGAATAATTCAACGTGCGTCCTGCTGCTTTGAGAGTGACTAACGGTCGCTGCTAATTTCTCCAACCTCTCACCGAACCGTCACAAATGGCGCCCGAACATAATTTGGACCTTCCCTCCTGAATACAGATTCAGCTTTGGACTGGAGGTGATTATTTTCAAGTTTTTGTGGATACAGTTTCTGAGCGGAGTACGTCGTGATCAGTGTTGAAAGTTTGCTGGAGCCATTCATTGCCCGCACCTCGCTGAACGTCGTGATGAACTGTCCCGTTTGGATTTAATTCCTGAAAGCTGCGCATCTGCTGGTCTGCTGAAGAGGACAAGATCACCGCATATTAACTAAATTAACTCACGATTGCTGAAAGCCTGGTGAGTTTTATGGATTATTTTCCAGTGGAACTCAGTCATGCGGACTATTTTGTGGGCTTCAACTTGTTGAGCTGCGGAAGGATACGGACAGACTGAGCTGCACAAACACCGTGACAGCGGAGAGCAACACACCTCTGTGAACTCTGTGAACTCTGTGAACTCTGAACTCTGTGAACTGGGTTGATTCTCTGCTTAAGAAGATTTTATATTTGGACATTACTCGCCTACGAGTCCTACTGCAAAAATAAACTTAAAAGCAAAACAACCTGAACATTAAAAAAAAAAAAAAAAATTGTTCACAATCCTGAGGTTTTCTGCTGTGAAAATTCCATTTGCTTTGGACATTACCATAGAGGTTGAAGAAACAAAATGGCATTTAAACCAGATTTTTCTGTTTTTGACTCTGAAACGGATACTGACTTTCTTCAATTTGTACCACTACATCAGAGAACTCCAGACCTCCATCAACAGGTTCTAGAATTAAAAGATGACGTCCAGCAGCTGAGGGATGTCCTTCAAACTACATTGTCCCTACAACAGAAATTGCTGGATCATCTAGATGGGGTTAATTCCTCTGGGTCTGGTGGACTTTCTACACAACAGCCTCCTGCACCTCCTATAGCCACCTCAACACCATATGTGCCTCCTGTGAATGTGGATAAACCATGCCCTTATCCTGGAACTCAGAGGGACCTGCATAGCTCTTTCCTACAGACTCATTCAGCTGAGCTAACCAACACCACAAGAGTGATCGCTGCTGCACTACATCACGCCAAGCTGGAACCACCAGTATTTGCTGGGGATGGGGAAGTGCAGGCAGAGGACTGGTTACAGGCTGTGTCAGCATACAAGTCCACTCTGAATTTAACAGATGTCCAGATTCTGAATGAGTTGCCTCATTTTCTAACAAAAGAGCCTCGTAAGTGGTTTAACGCCCTTAGTTCCCACATTAACTCATGGGGGCGCTTCTGCCAACTTTTCAGAACAGTCTTTCTGCCCACTGACAACCAAGAAAGAATCCTCAGAGGCATACTAGACCGGGTTCAGTCAGTTGATGAACCACTCCCAACATTTGTAGCTCATATGTTGAGTGAGTTTAACAAACTAAGTTGCCCACCACCTGAAAAAGAGCGTATTCAACTAATATGTAAACATTCACTTGAAAAATACAGGGTGGCGCTGTATGGCTCACCTGTGTCTTCTGTGATGGAGTTGCTGCTCAGGGCTCATGAATTACATGCTGTGCTGGGACCTGATAGCCAACAGAACCTTCAAAAGAGACACTGGAAGCAGCAGAGAGCTGAGCCACACTGTTATAAGTGCTCAAATCCTGGATATACAACAAAAACATGTCCTGCTTGTAACCAGGGCCATGTTCAACAACATGTGTCAGCCCGGTTCCATAATGAGCTTACTCCCACTACTTTGGACACACCTGAAGCCGAAACAGACAATAGAAGCTTCAGTCCATCTGTAGATGCAGCACCCCAAAGGCCATCGGGAAACTTCAGGGGGGGGAGGATATTTCGTCGAGGCAATCCTCCCTCCAGACGTTAACTGAGCCTCACCTTTCCACAAGTGAATTCCACATTCTTGGTCATGTGGAGGACAATGATTCTACTGCCACCTGGAACACCCCATTTAAGACTAAGCTGAACTTTAATGGAACCTGCATCGAGGCGACTCTGGACACAGGCGCTTCACTTTCGGCTGTGCGTGCAGATCTCATTGAAGTTAATAGGATTGGTCCACAAAAAATACGTCAGTGGCAGGGTCCGCCAGTGAGCCTAGCGGACAACGCTCCTTGCCTTCCAGATGGTGTGGCTTGGCTAAGTATTGGCTTTATGAACAAGCGCTTTTATCAACGCTTCGCCATCATCCAAAACCTGTCTTCCCCTTTCATATTAGGGATGGACTTTATGATGAGAGCCTCAGTAACCATCCATATACCGACAAGGACAGTTTTTATTGATGACAGTCCCTGTCCTGCCTTGGATGAAAATGAGGACCACAGTCTTGACCTTTTTCCTGCTGAACAGACTGTTATGTCACTGAACATTTTGTCAGACTCTATGGAGTCAAAAGTGGCTGAGGCGAGCCTGGAGGAAACACAAAAATCAGATCTGTATGATCTTCTTTCCCACCACAGCTCCACCTTTGATGGACATCTTGGACACACTACAAGGGCGGAACATGTAATCGATACCGGAACCGCCAAGCCCATAAATCTTCCCCCTTATCGCTCATCGCCAACAAAAAAACGTTTAATTGAGGATCAAGTGCAACAAATGCTGGAGGACAACATAATTGAACCCTCTACCAGTCCATGGGCGGCTCCAGTGGTGATTGTGAATAGACCTGGTTCTGATCCAAGATTCTGCGTGGATTATAGAGGTTTAAACCAAGTCACACAAAAGGACTCCTATCCATTACCACGAATTGATGAATCCCTCGACTTTCTGGCAAGAGGAAAGTACATCTCAACCCTGGATTTGGCTCGAGGATATTGGCAAGTTGCTGTTGCAGAGGAATCCCGACCAAAAACAGCTTTTGTGTCTCACTGTGGCCTCTACCAGTTCCGTGTGCTGCCGTTTGGGTTATGCAATGCGCCAGCAACATTTCAAAGGCTCATGAACTCTGTGTTGGCGGGCCTGATCTACAAAACATGCGCTGTGTACCTAGATGACATTGTGGTGACATCTCCCACATTCGAGCAGCACTTAAAAGATTTGGAGGAGGTCCTGAACAGACTTGAGGCAGCTGGCCTCACGCTAAAACTGAAAAAATGTCAGTTCTGTCTGAGTGAGTTCATATTTTTGGGTTATCGCATCACACCTGCAGGCATAAAACCTGACCATGATAAAATCAAAGCTGTCATTGATTTTCAGTCACCATCTACAGTAAAACAGGTCAGACAGTTCCTTGGACTCACTGGCTATTATCGGCGCTTTGTCAAAGATTATGCACGGCATGCTGACCCACTCCATAAACTCACACAGAAGGACACTATTTTTCACTGGGATGGCAACTGTCAGCAAGCCATGAATGTTTTAAAAGACCGAATCACGTCAGCCCCCGTGTTAAGATTTCCAGACTTTGCTAGACCCTTCTATGTTCATGTTGATGCCTGTGACCTAGGATTGGGCGCTGCTTTGATGCAAAAAGATGAAGAGGGCCGAGACATTGTAGTGTCGTATGCAAGTCGTTCTCTACACAAGGCTGAGAAACCATACTCAACCCCTGAAAAAGAATGTTTGGCCATCATTTGGGCTCTGGAACACTTCAGACCATATGTTGAGGGCCTTCACGTGACTGTTTTCACAGACCACAACAGCCTTAGGTGGCTCATGTCCCGTCCAAACCCTTCTGGCCGGCTGGCTAGATGGTCTTTGAGACTACAAGACTTTGACTTTTCAATTGTTCACAAGCCGGGACAACACAATGCAGTTCCTGATGCTCTTTCCAGGAATCCCCTGCCAAACCAAAGTGACACGCCCATTGATATCCTTCCAGAACACGCTGTTATAGGCAGTTTGGACCTCCGTTCACTGCCCCCAGTGTTATTATCGGATCGTTCGCACATGAGGCAGCTACAACTGGACGACCCTGTGACGGGTCAGCTCCTTAGAGACATCGAATCAGACTCATCAGTTCTGATGGACAATAAATCCCAAGAACAATACACTGTCTATGACAGTTTGCTGTATTACAGGGACCAAAAGACTATGTGCAGTTTGCACCCATTAAAGGAACTCAAACTTTTTGCCCCAGCATCTCTTCGTGGAACCCTGCTGAGCTATTACCATGACCACCCCACTGCTGGCCATCTTGGTGTTTCCAAAACCCGGATGAGACTACGACACAGGTTCTTTTGGCCTGGCATGGCAGGTGATGTCAAACGTTATGTCACCTCTTGCTCGGTCTGCCAACTCACAAAACCAAGTCAACAGAAACAAGCTGGTCTCATGGTCCCTATTGTGCCCAAAAAAACCTGGGAATACACAGGAGTGGACTTTGTGGGTCCCTTGCCCCGTACTCAATCAGGGAATGCTTATTTGCTGGTCTTTGTGGACTATTTCTCGAAGTGGATTGAGGTGTGTGCAGTTAGAGAGGCCACAGCCCAGGTTGCAGCTAGCAAGTTCTTAAGTGAAATATTTGCTAGACATGGTAGCCCCACCTATCTCATTTCAGACAGAGGTTCTCCCTTTGTTAGTGAGTTGTTTGAACACACTGTGTCAGCTCTAGGCTCAACACATAGGCTCACTACAGCTTATCACCCGCAAACAAATGCAACAGAGCGTGTAAACAAAACACTTAAAACAGCTATCCGCGCCTATGTGAGTGACAAACACACCGCATGGGACAAGTTTTTACCACAAATCTGTTTTGCACTTCGCACAGCTCCGCATGACAGCACAGGTCTTAGCCCATCCATGATGTTGTATGGTCGTGAGCTGGACACGCCTCTCGACCTAATCACTCAACCAAGCTGTGATGGACTGGATGACCCAGACGTGCAGTATCCAGAGACTCTTAGAGCCACCCTCAGGGATGCTCATCACCACGCCAGGGCTACGTTGGATCTCAGCCACAAAAGACAGAAACACTACTACGACTTGAGACGCCGCCATTCTGCCTTTGAGATTGGTGATCTGGTTCGAGTGAAGTCTCACCCAAGGTCAGATGCTTTGGCTAATTTTACAGCTAAACTGGCACCGCTGTTCAAAGGCCCCTTCTGTGTCAGTCAGAAACTTAGCGATGTGAACTACAGACTAAATGATGTTGAAACAGGAGCTGATGCTGGAGTTTTCCATGTTGTGAACATGCAGCCGTTCCACACTTGGGACTCTGCCGGCTCCAAAAAGACTGCCGGTGCGGCTGCACAGGCAGATCACACGTACGATGACTTTGAGGATGATTCCCCTCTAACTGAAGCCGTCCCTGACCTCCCTCCAAGTGATGTGCCGAATGACATTCACCACTCACAGACGCCTCATGGGGTCGATGACACCAATGTGGATGAGACTGAGTTTGACCAAGATTCAGATTGCGCTGGACGTTACAATCTGAGAGCCCGGCGCCATCCCAGGATAACGACTGGTTGGTCAGACCATAAATGGACAAATATCTACCATACTGACAGGCTTAACAAGGTGTAAGGTTATATTTATTCAGGTTAAGGGATGCATGTAAATTTCAGTTAAATGTGTTGTGTTGAAATTTCCTGTAGTTACCTAACAATCAAAAAAAAAAAAAAATTCTGATGATTCGGGATGACAGTAATTTGTCACCCATTGTTACATAGAAAAATTAGTTCCTTAACTGTTCTTTCAGGGGGATTGTGTTTATAAAACAAAGAAGAGTTCCACACAGATTTTATGTTGGTATTTTGGAACCTAAGCTGACTGTGTTACGGTTATCCACAGATATGTATACAGGTGTGATATGATCCTTGCCCCATGTGTAACTGCAGTTTTACGGCTATGTATTGCTTCGTTATATTTCTGTACTACTGTCTGTAGTCGTGTGCGGCTGAGGACAGCCTTTGTTTACCAGGGGGGCATATGTAACAGTCATTACTGTATATTGGTTGGGTCCCAGAGATGAGTAGGTATCACCACAAGGGGGCGCCTACTCCCTTTGTTTTCCGTTGTTGTACACTTGTACAAAAAGTAGAATTATTATTCCACGTAGTTAAGGATACAGTATACAAGTGACGATGAGGGGCAGAGCGGTAAACTAATATTATTTGCTCATGTATGACAATATAATGTTTAGTACTGTGGAGAACTGGCGTTACATGGACGAAGTTTAATAAATTGGAAGTGTGGAATAATTCAACGTGCGTCCTGCTGCTTTGAGAGTGACTAACGGTCGCTGCTAATTTCTCCAACCTCTCACCGAACCGTCACAAAGTGTGTGTGTGTGTGTGACTCCTTATGTGTGTGTTTAAGTAAGTAAAGTTTATTTATATAGCACCTTTCTATAGACATAAAATCACAAAGCGCTTCACATAAAATAAAAACAATAAAATAAATTAGTAAATTAAACATCACCACAGCATTACATTCAAACGAGATGTATATATGTGTGTATAGCTGACCTGCCAACAAGGATTATGTAATGTAGTAATAATTGGAAATTGCTAAGGATTGGAAACTTCTTTTGCAGAAGCAAATGTTGGAGAAGACCTGTTGGCATCACTCTCCCGAGATGACATCAAAGATCTTTTCCCAGGTCCTGAGCATTTCCTTAGGCGTCGAGCTCTATGGCTTGCAGTGCACAAGTGTGAGCAAGTAAGTTCTATTGTATTTTTGTGTGACAAAACTGAAAACACACAAGTTTGTTTTATGCAGTCTCAAGGTATTTCACAAACACACACTTAACAGATACCCTGTAGAAGGGATTTTTATCATCATCTTTAGTTTTGCTTAAAACAACTGGCCTGCACATTTATCAAATGCGCACATTTTTAATTGTACAACACTTTACAGAGAGTCAGAGAGTCTTTATTGTCATTTGCACCGCATGTGGTACATGTGTTGAAAACGAGATTATGTACACGGGGTCCCAGTTACATCCAACAACAAATGCAAGAGAAAAACAGTAATAACATCTAGAATTAACTAAGAAAAACATTACACCAAGCCCTAATGTAGTGGAAAAACATTACATTTACAGCTATTTTGCTGTGGATTTTTTTATGTTGAGAACTGGAGTATTTGTGCAACTTTATGTTAAATTAACCCTGTGTAATTGCATTGTATTTTAGGATGCGACTCCTGAAAAACCGCCGACAACTACTGGAGATGGTGACTTCTCTAGAAAGGAACCCAACACTTCCAAGTTTGTGACTATGTCCTTTGGAGGCATTTTTTAATTTTACATTTTCTATGTTTACAAGACAGAACAAATCTTAATTGGTTTTCTGTCTGTATTTTGCAGGTCATGGATGAGCTGCGGAGAATTATTCAACCATCCAATTCAAGATACATCTCAGAGATGAAGGATAGATGGGAAAGCTTCTACTCTAAGGTGCAGTTCTATGCCGTCATGAAGAAAGCTATGAAGCCTCCAAATACTTTGGATGGAGGTAATACTACAATATCTTGATGCTGTGTCTGTTTGTTTTACATATTGCATTATTTGCTATAATTAATGGTGTTGCCTTGTCTTATTTTTCTTTTGTCAAACTAGTGGAACATGCGACAGCTGTGTTCAGAGCCCTTCCAATGCTCTTCCCTTCCAGCACAGCACCACCAAAGAAGATGGGCACCTGTAGTGAGGCTTTTTTCCATGTCCTTCAGGTGAGGCTGAAATATTCTATGTGCTTATTGATATATTTCAGTATGCTTTCATTTTATGTATTTTGTAAAAATTTGATCTAAGTACTCTTAAAGTTCAGATCTTTTTTATGATTTGGGCTTGGCTGATTAGAACCCCAGATGCAGGACTGAGTGAAGCTGGCAAAATTGTATTTATTAAACAAAAACAAAGCGCTGACGTGGCAGCAAAATTAAATACAAGGACTTGGCATGAGTGGTGAAGAGAGAGCTGAGTCAAAAGGCAAAGCTCTCAATTTACCGATCGATCTACGTTCCCACCCTCATCTATGGTCATGAGCTTTGGGTTATGACCGAAAGAACGAGATCTCGGATACAAGCGGCTGAAATGAGTTTTCTCCGCAGGGTGGCTGGACTCTCCCTTAGAGATAGGGTGAGAAGCTCAGTCATCCGGGAGGGACTCGGAGTAGAGCCGCTGCTTCTCCACATCGAGAGGAGCCAGTTGAGGTGGCTCGGGCATCTGGTTAGGATGCCTCCTGGACGCCTCCCTGGTGAGGTGTTCCGGGCATGTCCCACCGGGAGGAGACCCAGAGGAAGACCCAGGACACGCTGGAGGGACTATGTTTCTCGGCTGGCCTGGGAACGCCTTGGGATTCCCCCAGAGGAGCTGCTCCAAGTGGCTGGGGAGAGGGAAGTCTGGGCCTCCCTACTTAGGCTGCTACCCCCGCGACCCGACCCCGGATAAGCGGAAGAAAATGGATGGATGGATGGATGGACTTGGCATGAGATAGTGATGGACAGTTTGAAGCTGAAGCTTCGGTGCATGTATTAAAAAAAACCCACTGTTTTAGAAGCACTGTGTCAGAGCTTGATTCGTTTGGTAAAAGTCATGTGATCAGTGATGTCAGAAGCTTCAAAAGTGGCGAAGTTACGTCACTGCTTTGGTACCTGATTCAAAGGTTCATGAGGAAGTAAATCATCGGCTGGATTCGTGGTGTGTTTTGATGGCAAATGCGCAAATTATAACAAACCAGTGAAGGACTTATTAAGACACAGAGGCAAACAAATGTATGTTAAGTTAATCGTGCAGTTTATAAGCCTGGGCCAGCCAGTGGGAGTTCGGTCTAACGCACATGCTGACACAGCCGGACCCATAAAGAACCTGTGATGCGTGCACGTGCGTACACACATACACGGACCCACACACAACTGCGCACGGCTTGGCTCATCATTAAAAAGAAAGCAACGGGAGCGCAAGACACATCCCAGAGCAGAGTTTCACTTGTTGCACAGGTGATGCTTTTCATAAAAATCAAAACCCCGATGGTGACTATTAGGGTTGAGCCGGATACTCGTTTCAGACGAGTACTCGTTACGGATAATGCATTTTTGACGAGTACGAGCATGAACCGAATAAAGCTTGTCAACATTCGTGCTCTTTCTGAAGGAAGATCCTCATTGGCTGACTGTCTTCACGAGCTGTGATTGGCCAGTCTTACAGAGAGAGCCCGCCCCAACACTCACAGACTCTTCTCTGCAGCGGGAGCCTGATGATGGTAGCTTAGTCAGCTGTGTCCGCTTGTGTGATGGATATGAAGTTCTTATCATATTTACGTACAAGGGAGAGTGACCTAAAACAGTTTTTTTCCTTCCAGCTAAACTGTCTAAATGTGGTTTAAAGTTTAAAATGTCCTGATGCATCAGTAATCCAAGTAGAAATATAATTATGTAGTTCCTCTGGACAGGTTCTTCTTTAATGAAACATTTCGTCTCTCCTCCAAGAGTCTTCTTCAGTCTACGACTTGTTTTCTTTTCTTGGCACTGCCCACTTTGTTGGCATCAAATTTGCTTTTGGGCGAGGTTATGCTTTCACAGGAGGGTTAGTTACACTTTAAACATAAACCTGTCTGTCTGCAGAGTTCCAGTTTAAAAGATTAAACCACAAGAATGGACAGAAAAGTCCAATTAGATTTTATTTCCCATATCATTCAGGACTTGTGTCTGTACCTTTTTAATTTAAACTTGCTGCATATGTTACTTGGAATATGAACACAATATCCCCAAACAGGTCTATTAAAAAAGTTTAAACTATTCACACTTGACTATTAAGTATTTTAATTAGATATGTGTTTCTGAGGTTTTCTAACCCTCTTCTTTCTTTTCTGTCATGTAGACTTCAGAAGGCCCTGAAGGCTTCCTGCGTCAGCGACCTCTGGGTTGTCCTGTTTTGCTCCTTTCTGAAAGCAACTGCATGATTGCTGTTGGAACCACACCAGTGACCACCTTTGACCGGGAGAATCTTGTTGAGGGACTGCTCTATCTCATGGCATATGGCTTCCACCTCACGTACCCAAAGTGCATTTCCACGCTGCTGTCTGTCTTGCAAACTGAAATACTCAAAGACTCCATCCATGACCTAGATTCAACCCCATCTTACAAGAAGGCTCTTGGCGAGTGGAAGTCATTCATTGAGTGAGTTACATCTTTTTCAGAAAAGTTGTTCAGTAAGACACGTTTGTTTGTGTGTTCTTTAAAATTGTTTGTCTGATACATTATCCAAAGTTGGAATAGATTTATTTATTTGTTTTTATAGTACAGGTATTCCCCGATTTACGAGCGAGATCCGTTACAACGAGGCGCTCGTAAACCGGAAATCTCGTAATTTGGAACGGTTGCCATGTCTCTCGTAAGTCCGGAATTTCGCTCGTAAATTAGAACGGTTTCGCTAGCGCGACTACAAACACTCGTTTTTCATCAAAAAACTGCTTATGAGTGCATAAAAATGATCGGAAACGTGTGTCCATATGTTTAGCTAACTAACTGTGGTGAAAAAACACATGAAAACTCAGTATTTTTTGCGTTTTTTCCAAAAATTCGCCAGCTCGTAAGTCTGGAACCTCGCAGATCAGAGCGCTCGTAATTCGGGGACTACCTGTACAGGGAAATTTATTTTTGATACTAGCAGTGAGTATGCTAACTTCCTTTAGAGTATCTTGAATGTACATTTCTGAAAGTGTTGCACAGTACCCTGCTGAATTTTTGTTATTTTACACATACTGTTCGACTAGCTCTGTCAATGTTCTGTCAAAATTTTATACAGCAGTGAGCTAACTGTTATTAATTCCTTTAGAGTATGTTGAATGTACACTTCTGTTCCACTTCTGTTCACTTATGTTGCTGGCAATAAAAGTGCAAAAAGTGAAATTGATTCTGTTCCCTTAATTTAAGATAAAATCCCTTTTTTAAAGTATTCTTATTGAGCTAATTTTGTCTTATTGTTGGCTATTTTTGCTAGTTGTTCATCTCAAAATTGATATAAAATTCTTATATTTTGTTTAATCAAGAAACTCAAAAAATCCGTTTTAAGCAATTTTGTCTTGTTTTAAGCTTTTGTTTGTTATGTGAAAAAATAAAGTAAGGTGTAGAATCCTAAAGTAAGCAAAAAATTCTTGAAATCAGCTTTTTCGAGAAAGCATAATACTCAATTTAGGCAATGATTTTCTACATATCAGAGCATCTCACCTTGTAACAAGTAAATTTTTCTTAATTTAAGTATAAACAAATCTGAAAATCACCTATAAAAAGTAAATTTTGCTTGTTAAAAGCACATATTTTTTCTTGTTTTTGTCTATTTTTGTCTAGTTTTAAGGTATACAGCAGTTAGATTCATTTGCTAGTTTTAAGAATTCTAGCCAAGCAAATTTTTCTCACCCCATTGGCAGATTTTTTTCCTCAAAATAAGAAAATTTGATCAAATTCAAGAATTTACGGCTGAACTGTTGCCTCTCAGCAAGCAGTTTGCCTGATTGAATCCCGTCCAGGAGCTTTTCTGGGTGGAGTTTGCATGTTCTCTCTGTGCATGTGGGTTTTCTCCAGGTACTCCAGTTCCCTTATCAGTCAGTCACTCGGTGCAACACTATTGGTATGGGATTTGCGCCCCCGCACGATTACCTGAAGGAATACGCTCACGCCTTTATGGCAGTGGGCGTCAGCGTCACCTCAGAGGCCCGCCCTCTGGGTACTTAAGACGCTAGCGCCCATCCATCTGTCTCTTTTTGCCCTTCACCTCACTTAAACCTGAACTTCATGGGACTTCTCTGTAGACACATCGCTCGTTAGAGGTGAGCTCGCTCCCTACGCTGAGCGTACAGAGAAATTTCCTGCGTATCGCTGGGCTGGCGAAAGCTAGTCCAGCACATTTTTCCTTAACCTCAAAGTTTTCTTCTTTTCTCTCTCCGCAGCTGCTTCGCTCGACGGTGCTAACTGCGTCACATCGCTACCCTGCTAACGAGTAGCAGGCTAGCCAGCGAAAGCGACGCGACGGAGGAGACGTCTCGGACAAGGATCTTAAGACAACTTGCTCTCTTCTTCTCGACCATGGCTCCCGAGAAAGGAAAGCGAAAACCCAGATTTCCAAAAAAGGCCAGTAGGGCAACGAGTCCCAGCTCGCGCGCCTGCCCCAGCGGGTGCAGATTTTCCCTGTCGGCGAAGGACACCCACGAGGCCTGTCCTGTCTGCTTAGGGATGCTGCACGCAAAAACTGCGTTGGACACCCCCGACTCCTGTCCACTCTGCAGCCAGATGCTGGAGGCGGTGAGGAGACACCGCGTGGACATTGTGGCCAAAGCCATGGGCGCTGCTACGGCGCCAACAGACCCAGATCTCACAGAAGCCCTCACTCCCACACTGGATCTCCAGAACATGGATCTGGAGGACAGTGGACAGGTCGAATAGGGGGACAACCCGGACATGGCGGCTCCCGTCGGGGACTCGACAGCCGAGTTTGACACTCGAGGCATGATGAACACGGATGAGATCTCGCTAACAGCCTCAGGTGAAATTTCTGGTGATGAAGCTGACAACGAGTATGAAGGAGAGGAAGAAGACCTCTCACAGAACCCGGCGCCAGTGCTGCCAGAGACAGATACATCGATCCCCGCCCTGTTCGACTTGTGTCACAGAGTGACGGACGCGCTGCAGATCACGTGTCCAGAACCTCCACCTCGACAACAAGTCACGAGGTTGGCAGGGAATTATTTTTACGCCAAGCAGCAGTCGACAACGAGGCACAGGATGCCCATCTTCCCGGATTTCCTCATGGAGCTTACTCACACCTGGGCTGAACCCAGGGCTTCCATGCTGCTCTCCTAGTTCCTCGACGTGGCCGGAATGGAAGCAGCAAGACTGGCCAACGTGCCAAAAATGGAGGACACGCTGGTGTCTCACCTGGCCCCCAGATTTTCCGGGACAAAACCAACTTTGCCTAGCAAAGCCTGCTGCGCTTCAGCTGCACAGCTCGAAAAGTGTTACAGAGCTCAGGGCCTCGTGGCACGTGTGATGAACGCCTCTGCCATGATGCAGGCGTACCTGGCAGAGAAGCTGCAGGAGCTCCAGGTGTCAACAGACAAACAGGCTGAGACTGAGGTGCTGGAGGAGGCCTGCAGGGCCACGGACTTTGTGCTCCGCATGATGGGGGCAGCAGCCATTGCAGGGGAGGTGCATGGCTGAAGTGGTCATCGCCCAGCGGCATCTGTGGATGACCCTGACGGACCTTCTACAAGGTCAGCGGTTCCCCTTTTTGCACCACTCGATTGAGCTGACGGGACTCTTCGGGAGCACTCTGGACCGGATCCAGAGCAGGTTGGAGCAGAGGCGAAAACAGGCCGAAGCCCTTTGCGAAGGGATGCCAAGAAAGAATTTTGCCCCCCCCCCCGGTACTCCAGCGGGAACAGACCCGTGCAACCCCGACACCGCTCAGCCACACGTCGTCCTCCGCAGAAGAGGCCAGCTTACGATGGGGAGCAATGGCAGAGACCCCCAGTAGGTCCACCTCAGGCCGGTCAGTCCTGGAGCAGGAACAGGTTCGTTCCTCGCCAAGCGGTCCAGCCGAGGTTTTCCTTGACGAACCGTGATGGGAGACAGAGACGGGCCTGACGAAGCGGGCCCTCTTCACAGTTTTACTGGTTCATCTGCCCAATAGGTACGGAAACCTGGCTTTTTCTGCCCAGACTTTATTTGTAAAAGACTACGAAAAGCTGGTGACTTTAATGTATGCACAAAACATGAGTGTTCTGCTATGTGTAAAATAAAGACAAAATGTTGTTGCACAAAACACAAAATAAAAGTCCCAAAGAACAGCTTTGCCCTGGTTCTTGCCTCAAAAAAACAAAAACAAAAACGAACAACAACACAGCAACCTTTTTAAAGACAGTCGCTATGAAGGGAGAAAGCAATCACCCCCCCTCCCTCGCGGTGCACAGGGTGTCAAGTCAGAACAATGAACCCTAGCAGGGTGCCCCGGGACTGTTTGCAGCAGACAGACCTCGCGGCGTCCGCGGGCGGGCAGTCCGGCTCACACACTGGCGGACGAGGGGAGTCACATACTCACCCCCCGCGCCGTAGGAGCTCGGGGGACCGGCAATACACAATCCCTCCAAGCTAACAGCGCGTCTGCATGCCTGGAGGGCGTGTCGGCTGAACACGGTGGCCATGACGACGGCCTGTCAGGGCCCCCAACTGCTTCTCAGCAGATGACCGCACCGGTCCACGGGGGCGCTGCAGCCGCCTGCAAGCCTGGGCCGTGCACACATGCTGAAAGGGAAGACGCCAGTAAGGCTGCAAAAATTGTAAATAAATGTAGTCATAATATAAACAATGCACCCTGGCCAACTCTGACAATTTTTCCTCGTGCCCAAGAGGGTCTGGACCTCGTGTACTGGTCCCGGTCTGTAGGTGCTGAGCAGAATAATACACATTTCACAGCTCTAGGCGCTCAAGCTGAGGCAGGCTTTCCAGCCTATAAAACCAGCAGGGCACAAACAGTCAGTAGATCTGAATTATGTGGCCAAGCTCAGTGCACAAGTCCAGCTGCACCTTTAATTAAGGACCCCTCTTCGGGAGGTTTTCAGCTTTGTCATAAAATTGCAGAAAAACACTCTGATTGTACCACAGATTACCGTATTTCTGGGCGTACGGGTCATCACCAGTCTGGTCACAAGTTTTCACATCAGCTTCCTGGAATGAAGGCCAGCTCCAGAGCAGTGGCGGAAACAGAGACTTTTGGACCAGATCTGGCCACGGAGCGGCCAGAAGTCCGAAGGTCTGTCCGCCTGCAAAACCTACACGCTCTACGACCCGTGCCTCTCCCTAAACAAAGCAAACGCAGACGCCCTGGCCTACGGCTGGCCAGCAGGGGCGCTGCGTTGCACCTCTCCCCCCGCATCTCTAGTTTGGGTGACGCGGGAGTACACGCGCAGGGGAGACCCCTCCCTAATATTGTTGGCCCCCAGATGGCCACGGGGCCCGTGGCCCTCGAAGGTGGGCTCAATGCTGATACAGTGGCAGCTGCTCCTCTTCAGGGGCCTGCTGACTCAACCACGCGAGAAGCCTCTCCACCTGTGTCCAGGGCTGTGGCAAATCTCAGCTTGATTGCTGAGAGAAACAAACTGATGGCCTCTGGCCTCCCTAGCAACGTGATAAACACAATCCAGGGAACAAGAGCTATGTCAACACAGACTCTCTACGCTCGCAAATGGCATGTTTTTGAAGCTTGGTGCATGGAAAGGAATATTGTTCCTTATTCCTGTGACCTGGTCCAGCTTCTTACCTTTCTACAGGATCTGCTGGAAAAAGGCTGCTCATTTTCCACCATTAAGGTGTTTTTGTCAGCCATCTCGGCTTGCCACGAAGGCTGGGGGGGAAACACCCGGTGCACACCCTCTCATGATACGGTTCATGAAGGGCGTGTTGAGGAAGAGACCCCCCAGCAGGACTCTGGCCCCTGACTGGGATCTCCAGTTAGTCCTGAATGCTCTTTGTGAGCCCCCATTTGAACCTCTGAACAACGTTAAGATAGCTTTGCTATCTTATAAGACTGCTCTACTCTTGGCTCTTTGCTCAGCTAAACGTGTAGGTGACCTCCACGCGTTATCTGTGCACCCAATATGTACAAGGTTTGCCCCTAATGGGTCAAAGGTCACTTTACGTCCTAACCCCGCATACGTCCCAAAGGTTCCAACGTTGAACCCCAGAAGTCTGGACTTTGAACTTTCGTCATTTCCTCCTACTCCCATCCTCACTGAGGAACAAAGGAGGTTGAGAGCACTTTGCCCCGTCAGGGCCTTGGGTGCTTACATTGAGAGAACAGCTGATTGGAGGAAAACAAACCAGCTAGCTGTTTGTATGTTTTGCCAACCCGGCTGCGGGTAGGGCCCTGTCAAAACAACGCCTCTCACACTGGGTGACTGAGGCCAGTAAGAGGGTGTAATAATATTGGGCGGTAAGGTATTTAAACACTTACGGGGCCACCATTATTGTAATAATATAGGACTTATTGGTCAGTTTACTGACTTACCTGTATTTTAGAGAAGTTGGAGCAGACTTGATCTGACCCAAATTCATTCGCGAGTTCACCCTTTTTCCGGTATTGAATTGCTTTGACTGTGACTAGACAAAATGTAATTTCACGAGAGACTTCAATTTATGTTGGTCCACCAGAAAATAGACCTTTTATTGAAATAATCATAAAAGTACATTAAACATTTGTATCGATATTAGCTCTGATCTACTAAACTACGTTGACAAGAATTCAAATTAAAATCAAACAGACAGTTAGAAACTTTTCTGTTGGCACATTTACTTGACAGATTAATGGCTTAAGAAAAATAAGAAATAAGAGGAAGAAGTGAGAAATGAAAGCTAAGTTTAAAGGAAGTTAATTATTTTGAGCAGACAGGGTGGCACTTTTTCCCCACACGAGTTAAAGCTGGGCTCCCGCACGTTCAGCCCACATCCACGACTCGTTACCTGTTCACGGTTCATCTCTTGGAGATAAGAGTGGAGAAGTATCTGGACACACACGTTGATGGGTTTGTCCAACGGCCGTCCAGTTGAAACTTCAGCGTGTGTGGCCGATTCATGATACGAGGAAACTCGCCTCCCTCTGCAGGAAACAAAGGTCAAGCGCACTGACTGATTTTCAAAATAAAACTTCAGAAAACAAATTCTTTCAGAAATGAGTGTTTTGGGACACAGTAGGCTTTACTGTGACTCCAGCTGAGACGTGGGTCTAATTGACACAATGACCAGAACGTTTCCAGCTTTTTCCAGAGGAGAAAACCAGTTGTTAGAAACTTTTCTCCTTCGACACTAAAGTCCAAAACGGAAGTAGGACTTTATATGGGAGGCGGGGTCTACCCACCTCCTCAATGACTATTGGCTGGTTTAACAAAATAACGGATGGATTTTTTAATCCCATAGGCAGAAGGTCTCTGAAGGACAACAGGAAAACTGTTTACATAAGCGGCCAGATGGACTGGCCTGTGAGAGTTGTGTCTAGCTTGAAGACAAAACAGAGAAGGAAGTGAACAGCTTTTACCATGGCTCATGTCCCAGATTCAGAACACACTGTAATGTAGAATAAACCAGCAGAAGGTCAAACTCATGAAAGTAACAGATCATCATTAAAATGACAAAAATATACTGTTGATCAATTCTGAATTAACACACATTAAAAAGAAAGTTCAATCTGATTAATTGGTGTCCATTAATTCAAAATAATTGTAACAAAAATGGTGTCCACTTGTCTCCTTGAGAGCTTCAAGAAGGTGTAACACTGAGAGTTTCAGAGAGATGTGGAGAGGCCCACATCCCATACGGACATGAGAGTGCTGTATCCCTACAGTCTTCAGTTGCATTCAAAAATTATGACTGCCATGCTCTGAAATTATCAGGGGTGTCATCGAATTTAAAGAGTCCTGTCGTGATTAACTCTCTGCGTGCAAGGAACCTAGCAAAGTCAGTCATAGGTGGGTAATTGTGGTGGCTGTTTGGCCTGACATAGTCTCTTGGTGTGTCAAAAGGTTCATCTTTTTCATACATTTTCTTGAGCACCGGTGGGGAAGGAGTTTGACCAGATCTCCTCGGGCCGAATGATAATGCTTTCAATACTGGTTCGACCTGAGGCATTTCCTCTTCAGACGAATGAGACCATGGCCGGGCTTGGTGTTGCACGTACTCCATGGTTCGTTGTCTGACGACTTGTGGGGAGACTGCACTCTTTACACTCTCTTCCTTGTCTTGTTCAACAGCTGCGGCAGCTTCTAGAACCTCTGCTCGCGCCGTAGCAGCTGCAGCTTCCTTTTCTAGCTCTAGCATGTTAAAATCCAGCTCTAGATTTGCTTGTTGCTTTTTAATTTCTAATTGCTTTTTAGCGTATAAGCTTTCACATTTGTGGCTTCAGCAGAGGCTCGTGCAAAGATGGCTGCTTCAAGTACGCTGGGCTTTGAGGACGACTTGTAGGATGAATGCTTAGAGCTAGAGTGTTTGGATCTTGAGCTAGCTTTCGATGATGCCTTAGCTTCGGAGTTAGCCATTTCATCTGCCTTTTCCTCATAAGCGTTGTCCATCGCTGTGTCATGAGTTTTATCTTCCACCAACTGCTGGTCTGGCTTTTCACTGTACTGTTATCACTACGTGTTAAATACACTATGTATGTTAACGTAGATTAACAGCAAGCCAAACTCAATTCTCATGAGCCTGGAAGCTGAGCGTCTTGCTCCTTAATTACGCCTTTTGCAAAGGTATGGAAGCTCGATGAAAGGTTGAGTGAAACTACAAACAAAAACAGTTACATTAGCGCGATCATTACTATACCATACCATACCAGTTTATTTATAAAGCACTTAAAAATACAGCATCAGCTGTCCGAAGTGCTGTACAAAACAAAAACAAAACACAAAACAATAAAAACAATCATATAAATAATCAGAACATCACAAGTAAAATAATACAACATTAAAACATTATACAAGAAAAACATTGGGACATGGCTAATTACTGGAATAAACACACTTGGAAAATGATCTCAAAATAAACTAATAAAAACATATAACTCCAAACAGATCACAGATTGAACTTACAGCCGTTGCTTTTGGAGGTGAAAGAAAAGATTGATGACTCAGGAGTTGAAATTTATACATTAACAGACAGGCTTTCTCTCTGCAAAAAACGGTTTCCTAACTGCCATTGCTGGTGAAGATTCTAACTGTGGTTGCTACCCTTGATGCACTGACAACTCAAAATTCTCCTTCAAAATAAAATACAGATAGATCAACACTGTTGAAGTTTTCTTTTTTCTTCTTTTTCAAACTAAATTATTAAGACATTTCCAACTTCCAGCCTTGGGCAGAACAACCTCTGTTACAAACTTCTCGTCTCTCTGCTGTTCTTTGAATCGGCACAGGAAATCTTCCTCTCAGCCAATCAGATGGCCGGTTGCTTGATGATGACACAGCACTGACCAATGGAAGTCTAGCGTCAAAGACAGGGGGCGGAGTCAGATCTTCTTAAAGAGACAGAAAATATTTTCTGCTCATTCTCTATTAAAACCAAATTAAAAACTAAACTTAAAATCTAAATTGGAAAGAAAAGTTCGAGACTACTTTTACATTAATGTCAGAGAGACTTTTAACCTCCAATGTTTATTTTATTTATGATATTTCTGAACTGCAGGGGATCAAATAATTTTTATACAACTTCTGTTCCAGGGGGAAACCCCTCCACATCTGAACTGGGATCTCCTCCTGCGGATCAGAACCTCACCCTGACTCAGAGGAGAGTTCATCACTATTCAATCAATCAATCAATCAATCACCTTTATTTAACCAGGTAGAGCCCGTTGAGATCGAGATCTCTTTTACAAGGGTGACCTGGTCAAGTGGTCAGCAGCACACGTCACATTGGCAATAGGCATTTGCACTTATCAAAAGAAAATAAAGAAAACTACAATCACAGTAAACAGATGTTGACAGTTCAAAACCAACAGGATATGACAGATTTCTATATACATTATATACAAAACAAGCAGACAGACCTCGGTTGGGTAAATAAAGTTAAAAAATCAACAATGACATGTATATTGGATAAGTAATGGTTAGAAACATCTGCAATGGTCAAGTTTCTTGATGACATTTTCTACTACGGTTGACATAAAGGATCCAGGAGAGATGAATGTTGATAGTTTCAGATCTTTCTGTTATGGTGTGCTCACACCAAAAACGTTTTGACCTCTGAAAACGCTCCTCACGCACGGAAGTGGACGCGCTGCCCAGTGTTGTCCAAACTGTAGTGTTGCGGCGGCTTCGTTGCTGTGGCGACGGGGTGTGGGAGGAGCTTACCGGTATACAGAGTCCTGCGCACAGAGTCACTGCACTCCGCCAGGCGAGGAGCCTTTTATTTCCGTCTCTGTCGAGCAGACTTGACTGGTCGTGAAGGAATTGTCGCGAACACACAGCTACAATGAGTTTCTCTTCCATAGTCCACGAGCTCGCGAGTCTTTTCTTTTTTTTTCCGACAAACAATACGTCACATAGTGCGCGCGCACCCTCGTTTCCGCGTCACATAGGGACTCTCCCACTGCCCCCTCTCTTCTGCCCCCCGACTCTCCCTGATTGGTTGACACACCAACCAATCAGGTGGAGTTGAGCGGCGTTTGAAAGTTTGAACCGCGAAAACTTCAGCTCAGCTGAAGCGGAACTTGGAAGCCGACGCCGGTTCACGTGCACGAAAAAACGCTCATCAGCACGCTCAACACGCACGCGACCTGACGCCAGACGCCAGGAGGTGCCTAGGTGCGTCCACCATTGACTTTACATGGAGGCTGGAAGCTTTGAGGTAAAAACGCTGCTCGGTGTGACCACACCATAAGTTGTTCCAGGCTGAGGGGACGGCGAAGCTGAATGCTCTTTTTCCTAGTTCAGTTCTGACAGGAGGAACTGACAGGAGGACTAAATCGTTAGAGCGCAGGGAGTAATGACTGTGTGATGTTTGTATTAAGGAGGTGAGGTATGACGGGACTAGGTTTAGGAGGGTCTTGTAGATGAAGGATATCCAGTGAGTGTATCTGCGAGTGCTGAGAGATGACCAGCCAGATTTTACGTAAAGCTCACAGTGATGAGTGCGATAACTGGAGTCAGTAATGAACCGAAGGGCACCGTGGTAAATGGAGTCTAAGGACTGTAGGTATTTTGATGCAGCACTCATGTACAGCACGTCACCATAATCTAGTATTGGCATGAATGTTGCAGCTACTAATGTTCTCCTGGCTTTGCATGAGAAGCAGGATTTGTTTCTGAAGAAGAAACCTAGCTTCAGTTTCAGTTTAGTGGCCATTTTGGAGATGTGGGTTTTAAAAGACAGTTCAGTGTCAATGTTGAAACCTAGATATTTGTAGGTGGAGACCATTTCTATTTGTTTTCCCTCTTGGGTTCCAATTTGAGGTGGGTTCTCTGGTTGCTGCTTTCTGTTGGCAAGAACCATGCACTTGCTTTTGTCGGCATTTAGGACCAGTCTAAGTTTTTGCAGCCGTGACTGAATAATATTAAAAGCGTCCTGAAGAGAGGTGAAAGCTTGGCTGAGGGAGGAAGAACAGCAATAGATGATGGTGTCATCTGCGTAATAATGGTGGGAGGCATTTGACAGATCACTGCAAAGATCGTTGATGTATAGGGAGAAAAGAATGGGACCCAAGACAGAACCCTGTGGCACCCCTTTCACAACATCTAAGAAAGTAGAGGAGGATCCGGCTACATGAACAGACTGCGTTCTGTCAGTTAGGTAGTTGGTGAACCAGGAGACTGCAAGTTTTGATAGACCAGAGTGTTCCAGGATGTTTGTCAATAGTCTGTGATCAACTGTATCAAATGCCTTGGACAGGTCTATAAATAGGGCAACACAGTATTGTTTGCAGTCCAGGGCATGTATGATGTCATTTAATACTTTGAGAACTGTAGTGACGGTGCTGTGTTGTTTTCTGAATCCTGACTGGAATTGTGATAGAATATGGTTTGCTTGTAGGAAATCAGTTAGCTGATCACAGACAAGTCTTTCGAACAGTTTGGCAAGAATGCATAATTTTGAAATTGGTCTGTAGTTGTTGACATTTGTTGGTTCACCCCCTTTTAGCAGAGGGAGAACAAAAGCTGATTTCCAGATTTTGGGTATTTTATTTGTGTTGAGACTGAGATTGAAAATATTGGAAAGAGGTTCAGCAATGAAATCTGCAGCTAGTTTTAGGAAAAGTGGTTCTATGTTGTCAGGTCCTGCTGCTTTGCGTGTGTCGAGAGTTTTTAGAGCATTTAGAACTTCAGCGGGAGATATTGATTCAAAATCAAAGTGATTTGTGACCTGTTTGTCCAGCACATGTGGAGCTGGGGGTGGATTTGCATCAGTTTGGTCAGCAGATAACATTTCAGGATTATTCAGGACTATTGAATATCGCCCGCTGCCTCGCCCATCAAATGAGCAGTTTGAGCTCTGTCTGTGGTTCCAACAGAAACTCTCTCTGAATGTCTTCTGTTTGGTCTTCAACATGTGGAACGTTTGTTGTGAATACCCTGATGCATGCTCAATAATCCAGGTAGAAAACTCTAAAAAAAGCTAAGTCTGGTCCTCTGGACATTCCAAAAACTTTTTTTTTTTTTTGCTTTGTTTTGTTTTGTTTTTTGGATGTCCAGAGGACCAGACTTAGCTTTTTTAGAGTTTGTTGTGAATGTTTCGCTCAGGCCTCCCAGCAGTGATGAAGACGAGGGTTGGAGCGTCCTCTCTGTGTCCTGCTCGGCCTTCTCTGAACTCTTTCACCGACTCGTATGGCTCCGATATCGCTCACGAACAAAACATTCATGAAAAGTTGTGTTAAATAACAACCCCAGTCCAGTTTCTGTCAGTTTATTGAACTTTTATTGTCAAATATTGTTCATTTACATTTAAACTAATAAAACAGGCTGAGCTTCATCAATCAGGTGCAGCCAAAGAGCTGAAGGTCCAGAGCAAAGTTTGCCATCTGGGAGGTGTAGTCCTGACACTCCGGAGAACTACACTCGGTCTGCAGGAGCTCCACCACAGTCTCGGAGTCCAGAGGAACACGATACCTGCAGACAGCGAACGCAGCACGACAGGTGAGCATCAGAACAAACCGGACAAAGAAGAACAGGTGAGGAGAGAAGCACTGACTTCCGGTGGTTGTAGTGTTTGACCTCTGACCCCCGGGAGCCCATCACCAGGTACTGTTTGTTGTTCTGGAGGACCACCCCGCTGCAGGTGGCCTTCTTTACCAGGTCCACCTCGATACCTGAACTCACCGCTTGAAACTCTGCAGAAAACAACGAGAGGCGATAAATCCACATCAGATCAAACAACAAAAACACTTTACAGTCTGAATGTTAGGAAGGATAAATAAAATTATTATCACGTCAGCAAAATGTCCCAAAAACAGCACAAACGCACCATCGCTAATCTCAAAATATTTAAATTATAAAAATAATTCGTGATAGTTTCTTACAAATAAAACTTTTGTATATTTAATAACAAAAATGTGTTTAATTTATATGTACAAGAAGTTACATTTAATATACAGTATATATATTTTTCCAAGTAGGAAGTAGTCACCAGACCGGCAGCTAAGTAAAATGGTAAATGGGCTTATTTATATAGCGCCTTCCAGCCCCCTCTGAGGAGCCCCAAAGCGCTTTACAATACGAGCCATCTACCCATTCATACACACATTCATACACCGTTAGTGGTAGCCTGCCTTGTAGGGCGCCATCCAGACCTACCGGGAGCAACTCGGGGTTAAGTGTCTTGCCCAGGGACACAACGACACATGGTGGGCGGATGCGGGACTCGAACCTCCGACCTTCCGATTGGGGGTCGACTGCCATTACCACTGTGCCACGACCGCCCCGTTTAAGTGGTCAAAAACTTTATGAACTCTTTTGTATCAGCTGACTGTTTTTATGGAAGCGGTCTGATAACTTTAGCGAGCAGCAGCATCGCAGTAGAGAGGGACAGTTTCCCTCCTGTGTGGGTTTTGGAGAGGAGACCTGGTCTTGGGCGTCTGCTCTACGGTCGCCATGCCAAATTCCTCTTAAAAGATTTTAGAGTTCTTGAGCATGAATAAAGATTTACATTTTTGATAAAGCTGAACGATTCCTGCACATTATTCTCTGCCTCATAAAAATATTACTATATATATATAAATTTTGGACCAATTTAATATTTTACAACAACTAATAATAATAATAATAATCTTCTTCTTCTTCTTCTTTCGGCTTTTCCCTTTTCAGGGGTCGCCACAGCGAGTCATCCTCCTCCACCTCACTCTGTCCTCTGCATCCTCTGTCCTCACTCCAACTACCTCCATGTCCTCTCTAACTGCATCCATATATCTCCTCTTTGGTCTCCCTCTTTGTCTTTTTCCTGGCAGCTGCATTTCTAACATCCTTCTACCAATATACCCACTGTCCCTCCTCTGGACATGTCCAAACCATCTCAGTCTGGCCTCCCTAACTTTATCTCCCAGTTGTTTAACATGTGCTGTACCTCTGATGATCTCATTCCTGATCTTATCCATCCTTGTCACTCCTAAGGAGAACCTCAGCATCTTCATTTCTGCACTTCCAGTTCTTTCTCCTGTCTTTTTGTCAATGCCACTGTCTCCAGACCATACAACATAGCTGGTCTCACCACTGTCTTGTAAACTTTTCCTTTGACCTTTGCTGACACCTTTTTGTCACAAATCACTCCTGAAACTTTTCTCCATCCACTCCATCCTGCCTGGACTCTCTTCTTCACCTCTTTACCACATTCCCCATTTTCCTGGACAGTGGACCCCAAGTACTTGAAGTCCTGCACCTTTGTGACCTCTGACCCTTGTAGCCTCACTGTTCCACCTCCTCCCTCTCATTCACACACATGTACTCTGTCTTACTACGACTGACTTTCATTCCTCTTCTTTCAAGAGCATACCTCCACCTCTCCAAGTTCTCTTCCACTTGTTCCCTGTTCTCACCACAGATCACAATGTCATCTGCAAACATCATAGTCCATGGGGATTCCTGCCTGACCTCATCTGTTAGTCGGTCCATCACCAGAGCAAACAAGAAGGGGCTCAGAGCCGATCCTTGATGCACTCCCACCTCCACCTTGAAGCTATCTGTCACTCCTACAGCACATCTCACCACTGTCCTGCTGTCCTCATACATGTCCTGCTGTCTTCATACATGTCCTGCTGTCCTCATACATGTCCTGTACCAGTCTAACATACTTTTCTGCCACTCCAGATTTCCTCATGCAATACCACACCTCCTCTCTTGGCACCCTGTCATATGCTTTTTCTAAATCCACAAACACACAATGGAGTTCTTTCTGACCCTCTCTGTACTTCTCTATCAACATCCTCAAAGCAAAGATGCATCTGTGGTGCTCTTTCTTGGCATGAAACCATACTGCTGCTCACAGATAGTCACATCTTGTCTAAGTCTTGCTTCCACAACTCTCTCCCAGATCTTCATTGTGTGGCTCATCAACTTAATTCCCCTGTAGTTGCTACAACTTTGTACATCACCCTTGTTCTTAAAAATGGGAACCAGCACACTTCTTCTCCATTCTTCAGGCATTTTCTCACCCTCAAATATTCCATTAAATATTTGAGTCAAAAACCTCACTGCCATCTCTCCAAGACATTTCCAAACCTCCACTGGTATGTCATCAGGTCCTACTGCCTTCCCCTTCTTCATTCTTTTCAGAGCTTTCCGGACTTCACCCTCACTAATCTTTCCCACTTCCTGGTCCACAGTTTCTAGTACCTCCACTCTTCTTTCTCTTTCATTCTCTTCATTCATTAGCTCCTCAAAGTAATCCTTCCATCTTCCCATCACACTCTCCTCACTTGTTAGAACATTCCCATTCCCATCTTTAATAAGCCTAACCTGCTGCACATCCTTTCCAGCCTGATCCCTCTGTCTTGCCAATCGGTACAAGTCCTTCTCGCCCTCTTTAGTGTCCAGTCTCCCATATAACTCATTGTACGCCCTCTGCTTTGCCTTAGCTACTTCCCTCTTTGCTCTATGTCCCATCTCCTTATATTCCTGTCTCCTCTCTTCAGTCCTCTCACTGTCATATTTCTTCTTGGCTAATCTCTTTCTTTGGATGGCGTCCTGCACTTCACTATTCCACCACCAGGTTTCCTTATCATCTATTCTCTGTCCAGATGACACACCAAGTACCTTCCTACCTGTCTCTCTAATTACTGTTGCTGTAGTAGCCCAGTCACTTGGAAGCTCTTTCTTACCACCCAGAGCCTTTAACAGCTCGTCTCTGAATTTCTCACAACATTCTTCCTTCTTTAGCTTCCACCATTTGGTCTTCTTCTCTGGTTTTACTCGTTTTCTCTTCTTCGCAACAACAGTCATTCTACACACAACCATCCGATGCTGTCTGGCCACGCTCTCCCCTGCTACAACCTTACAGTCTCCAATCTCCCTCAGGTTTCCTCTTCTACACAGAATGTAGTCGACCTGTGTACTCCTTCCTCCACTCTTATAGGTCACTCTATGTTCCTCCCTCTTTTGGAAATAGGTATTGACTATAGCCATTTCCATTCTCTTGGCAAAATCCACCACCATCTGTCCTTCCTGGTTTCTTTCCTTGACACCAAACCTACCCATCACTTCCTCATCCCCTCTGTTTCCTTCACCAACATGTCCATTCAGGTCTGCTCCAATCACCACTCTTTCCTCCCTGGGAATACTCTCTATCACTTCATCCAAATCTTTCCAAAATTTATCTTTCTCCTCCCCATCACATCCAACCTGTGGAGCATAACCACTTACTATGTTTAGCATCAGACCTTCTACTTCTACCTTTAGACACATCACCCTATCTGACACTCTCTTCACCTCTACTACATTCTTTGCCAACTCCTCCTTCAGGACCACCCCTACTCCATTTCTCTTTCTATCCACACCATGGTAAAACAGTTTGAACCCTGCTCCAATACTGCGAGCCTTGCTGCCCTTCCACTTGGTCTCTTGGACACATAAAACATCTACCTTTCTTCTCTGCATCATGTCAGCCAGCTCTCTACCTTTGCCTGTCATTGTCCCCACATTTAGAGTTGCAACCCTCAGTCCTACATTCTTCACTTTCCTCCTCTCCCTCTGTCTCCTGACACGTTTCCCTCCTCGGCGTCTTCGACTAACAGTAGTACAATTTCCGCCGGCACCCTGTTTGTCAACAGCACCGGTGGCGGACGTTGTTAACCCGGGCCTCGACCGATCCGGTATGGTTTCACTTTGATGAACTCGCATTATGGTTTTGGCAAGTGTTTTAATAATAATAATAATAATAATAATATTGACAAATATACTTTTTTTCATTATCATATGTTTGATCTGCGTGCAGAAAAAAAAAATATGTTAGGATTTTTTTTGTCTCCAAACCTTATGTGTCATTTTTCACCACTTTTATTGTCTGTCCAACAGATCTCACTTGTAAATGAGACTTCGAGGCTCAATGTGACTTATCTGTTTAACTAAAGGTTGAATGAATGAATGAAAAAAGATGAAGCAAACAAAATGTTGTTATATAAAATAACCTTTATTAGCTATTATTTAAATAATTATTATCATTAATAAAAAATGTATGATGTTGCAATTCAAATCTGACAATTTTCATTTTTTTGTTAGAATATATTACCTAACGGTAATTATAATTATTTTTTATTATAAATTTTTATACATAAAATTGGATATATTTCTAGTTCTGAAATGCATCGTGTATTTTTTTATTTATGCTTTTTATTTTATGAACTCATCTGTAAATGTTGGTCTGTGAACTCTGCTCAGATCCTCACAGAGTTCTGGTCCATGATTCCATCTCCTCACCTTGACTGTTCTTCAGGACTTCATCTACGGTGGCCCTGTAGGTCATAAAGTCTCCTTCTGCTGCTGACGACTTCACCGTCAGCTTGTAGGCTGCGTGAGGAAACAAGAGCAGGTTTAGCTGCAGGTTCTGAACGTCCAGACAGTCTGAGCACATCAGGAGCTTCACAGTCTTCACCTGGAAAACAAACAATGCTCCTGCTCTGATGTGAGGAATGAAAAATAAATAAAAAATAAATAAATAAAAATAAATAAATAAATAAATGTGAACGTGTGCGTTGGCTTCATGATGCCACTTTAAATGTTCACCCTGAAACATTTCTCCTCAGAAGCTTCCTCTGACCTTCCAACACCCGTCCATCATTTCTTAAATCCTGACCCAATGGTCCATAACCCTCCCGCAGCATGATGCTGCCACCTCCGTGCTTCTCTGTGGCGGCCGCCTTGTCTGGCAGTTTGACTCAGCGGTGACTCAGAAGTCAGGGCGAGACCTTTAAACTCTTTCAGCAGAACCATGTTTTAGTTAATCCTCTGACCGTATTTGATGTGAGGTTTGCAGGTTTCCTCCTTCCGTTTTTCTGCTGTCAGCGTGTTGTCCATGTTTCCTCTGTAGGAGGCGCACGCAGCTGCAAAACACAAACATTTTACAGAATCAGAACCGACCCGTCGGCTGAGACGTTCAGGAGTCAGAACCGGCAGTTACCCATCATGCACTGACACTGTTCACCCACACACAGATGCTGCTCCCTCAGCAGCAGATGAGAGTACTGTTTGATGCACAGGCTGCCTGCAAGACAAAATGCAGAGTTCAAGGTTCATGCGGAACTTGTGCCTGTTTGTTAAACAGGAAGTTCTCCTGAATTTACAGATAACAATCTGTTCACAGCTCAAATATTTATTTGGTCTTCAAGAGTTAACAACTAGAAGGTGATTTGGTGAAAAAACATTAAATTACATCAGACTACAAATCCCAGCATGCACTGCAGCCTCGGCCTCTCACCTCTATCCTGTGGCTCTGTGACACTTAACAGGGACTCTGTGGCTCCGATCACCCTGAACCTGGTTCTGACCCGAAAACTGATGCACAGGAAGATGTCTGAGGGAACCTGAAGGTCAGACAGGAAGTCAGACAGGAAGTAAGCGAGTTCTTTATTCAGACAGGAAATCAAACAGGAAGTCAGAGAGGTTCTTCATTAGACAGGAAGTCAGAGGTTTTTTTTATTCAGACAGGAAGTCAGAGAGGTTCTTTATTCAGACAGGAAGTCAGAGAGATTCTTTAATCAGAAAGGAAGTCAGACAGGAAGTCAGAGAGGTTCTTTAATCAGACAGGAAGTCAGAGAGGTTCTTCATTCAGACAGGAAGTCAGAGAGGTTCTTCATTCAGACAGGAAGTCAGTGAGGTTCTTTATTCAGGCTTTAGCTGTGAACATCAGTTTGAAGGGAGGTCAGATCTTAACTGTTGTAGGTTGTTATCGTCCCCCTCCGCAACACCTGAGGCTCTGTACTCCCTGACTGAATTCATAGGTAACTTAAAACACAATGAGATTGTTATGGCAGGAGATTTCAACATTGATTGGAATAAGTCGACCCCCCTCTGTGATAAATTCAAGGAATGTTGTCTTTCTCTCAATCTAACACAACTTATTGATTCTCCCACCAGACCAAACAAAAAATGTCCTGAAAAATCTTCCACCTTAGATCTGTTTTTCACAAATGCACCTCACAAATTTCCTGGTACAGGTGTATTTGCTAACATTTTGAGTGATCATTCCGTAATAGCAGCTCTTAGATCTACTAAACTTCCACCTGCTAAGCCCAGAATAGTTCAAAAAAGGGATTTGAAACATTTCTGTGAACAGTCATTCCTCTGGGATCTATCCCACTTTGATTGGCAACGTATTCTATTAATCAACGACGTGAACACCGCTTGGAATTATTTTCATGACAGTTTCATTTACTTTGTAAATAAACATGCCCCTTTCCGGAAGTTCAGGATAAAGGGCAGTGACAGCCCCTGGTTTACTCCTGAACTAGCTGATCTCCTGCATAGGAGAGATCATCTCTGGGCCGCAGCAAGAAAATTCATTCATTCATTCAACCTTTATTTAGTCAGGTAAATCTTTTGAACCTCATGGGCTCATTTACGAAAGCGACCTGCTAAAACTAAAGAACAATGAACAGCAATGGTAGAATTTCCATAAACAACAAACAAACAAACAATAAACAATAGAAAACAAAATAGAGGGAAAAAAATAAAATAACAAAGTATCAAAAAACTAGCAAAACATTATCACACTCAGACACTGATTGGATGAATTTTCGGCAGCTGAGGAATAAATGCACAACTGCCATCAAAGCCGCAAAGCGTAACTACTTCTTATCTCAGACCTCCAAAAATCTAAACGATCCTAAAAAATTCTGGAAAACCATTAAATCTCTCTCAGGCACCCCCCAATCATCTGACCTCCCATCACAACTTCTTGTTGACTCTGTTCCTGTGTCAAATAAGCACGAGATCCTAAACTGTTTCAACAAACATTTTGTTGCTTCTAGTTCATTATTTGACACAGTTATAAATGGAAAATCATCCACTCCATCTAATAACCAAACTTCTACAAATCAAATCCCTCCTACAAGCCAATCCTCAGTTAATCACACCTTCTCATTTTCTCCGTTCTCAGTCAGTGAGGTAAATAAATTGCTAAATGATCTTGATCCTAAAAAATCTGCTGGTCCAGATGAACTTCCACCTTATTTCTTAAGGCTGGCTGCTCATATCATCACAGTCCCTGTGACCCACATCTTTAATCTATCCATAAGCCAAAACACCATTCCGGATGCTTGGAAAACAGCCTTTGTTCTTCCTTTGCTGAAGGGAGGTGACCCACCTCACTGAACAATTATCGACCGATCTCTAAGCTCTGCATCTTAGCCAAGGTTCTAGAAAAACTGATAAACTCTCAGATCAAAAATTATCTGGACTCATTTAACATCTTACCTCTCCATCAATCTGGTTTCAGGAAAAAACACAGCACAACAACTGCTTCTCTGAAGGTTCTGAATGATGTTGTTGAAGCATTGGATGCTAAGGACTATTTCTTAGATCTGTCTAAAGCTTTTGACACTGTGGATCATAACATCCTGTGTCATAAGCTCTCAGAAATCGGTTTCTCTGATCACACCATCGGTTGGTTTTCTAACTATCTTTCCAATCGGAGGCAATGTGTTCAACATAACGGTACTTCTTCCAGCTATTTAACAGTTAAAAATGGTGTACCACAAGGCTCAGTTTTAGGACCAACTCTCTTTACAATCTACATAGCTAATGTAGGTCACTGCATCCCTGATGCATCCTTACATTTCTATGCTGATGATACAGTTGTTTACTGCCGAGCTAAAACAGTAGCTAAGGCTTTCCAGTTACTGCAATCCGCTTTTGACATCATCCAGTCAGATTTGTTCCGTCTCAAACTTGTCCTAAATGCTGATAAAACAAAAGGGATGTTTTTTTCAAATAGGAAGTCGGTCCCAGCAGTTCTTCCTCTGATTTTATCTTCAAATGGTGTCCCTATTGAGTTTGTTGATTCCTATAAATATCTGGGTATCCTGATCGATTCACATCTCTCTTTTAAACTCCACGTGGAAAACCTAGTGAAGAAACTGAAAGTTAAACTGGGTTTCTTTTTCAGAAACAGATCATGTCTAACACTGAATGTTAGGAAACGCCTTGTATCTGTGACTTTCCTTCCCTCCATTGATTACGGTGACATTCTCTACATGAATGCTCCTACAAGCACCCTGCGGATGTTGGTCTATCATGGTGCACTAAGATTCATAACTGGCTGTGATTATCGTACCCACCACTGCACCCTGTATTCACTGGTTAACTGGACATCATTAACCTCACGCAGACTCTTCCACTGGTACATCTTCATCTTTAAATCACTTCTTGGTCTGCTGCCCTCATACATCTCCTCCTACATGTCTTTACGTGAGTGCAGCTACAGCGTGCGCTCTCAGGACATGATTACCTGCAGTGTTCCGTCAGTGAGGACTGAACTTGGAAAAAGGGCCTTCTCCTACTCTGCTCCTGCTTCATGGAATATCTTACAAAAAGATCTGAAGCTCTCGACCCTGACTTCTCTAAATGGTTTTCAGAATCTGTTGGAATCCTGGCAAAAACCAATGCAGATTTGTTCCTGTCTTTGATTTTATACGTCTACCTTATGTTTTGCTCGTTTTTTGATACTTTGTTAAAAAAAAAAAGTATTTCTTTCTTTTGTTTTTTCTCTTTTTTGTTTTCTATTGTTTATTGTTTGTTTATTGTTTAAGGAAATTCTACCATTGCTGTTCATCGTTCTTTAGTTTTAGCAGGTCGCTTTCGTAAATGAGCCCATGAGGTTCAATAAGATTTACCTGACTAAATAAAGGTTGAATGAATGTGGCTGGCATTGTTCACCTGGTGTTAGGTGATTTGGAGTTGTGCCAGGTTTGTAGCATTTTTTTTTTTAAAAGCACTTCAGCACTAGTCCTTTACAACTAGCACTGTAGAACCACCATAGCAACTAATAAAAGCAGTTTTTAATATTGTTGGGAGGAATCAATAAAATATATATTGTATACACCACTTGTTTTTGTCATTTGAAGCCTGGTGTACCTGGGCATTTGTAATAGGGAAGCCCTAGCCCAGACTATCTAGCATTATTTGCAGTCTACCAGTTGGCTTTAGTCACATCCTCCGAGTCACAATTTGGGCCTTCATCTCCCGTGTAACATTTGTCTTGGCAGGGATGAGCCAAGATCAACTTTAGTTAAACCCACAAGCAGTTCTAATGTCACTCATGGTTTAAATAAACAGGAACAGTTTACTGGCTTATTTTACTATATTTTGTGGCCTTAAGTGATTAAAAAAAAGCACTGTTTTACATCTGTTGGAATAGCCTAAAATAAGTTATGGGTGGCTGCTTTTTCTGTGGTTTATTAACAGCAATCGGTTCACTAAGATGCAAAACGGAGTCCGATGTGTATGCAAAAAAAAAACCAGAATGAGATCTCTCTCGATCCTTTATTTTTCAAACAATGTTATTATACTTCACAGTTCAATACAGTAAATTTAAGACATTGTGTGTTTGGTAAGGACAAGTATCAAAGAATGTTATTTATTACTTCACAGTTCAATACAGTAAATGTAAGACCTTGTGTGTTTGGTAAGGACAAGTAAATTACTTGGTAAACATTAGTTTTTGTTGTTGGCTGAAGTCCTGAAAGCTTCAGAGAACTTGTCTGCAGACGAGTGACCAGCGAATTAATAAAACCTCATTTCCATTGCAAATTCTTCTGATATTCACTCTTAGCACAAAATCCTATTGTCAACTGGATGTCATCTCATACCTGCCAATGACAACTATCAGTTGTACAAATACAACAATAGGGTTTCACTGTTAAACTTGAAGCTGGTACATTTATATATACATTTCCACATTACAGGAAAAAATAAGTCACAATTGTGCTAACCTGAGTTGCTTTATTTTTCACTACATTTAGTACAGCCCAAAGATTTATCTGTTAATGATACTGAAACTCAAAGAGCTGATTACAAAAAAAAAAAAGAATGCGTCTACGTGAGAAGACAAATCACATGTATTTGTGGTGTACAGTAACAGGAAAAATATTTTGATGGTTGATCACTAGTGAAAGGGCAACAAAACAAAACGCACATGATTCTGTGCCCCCTCCTCAAAAGTCCTATTGAGGAGAAAAAAGGGAAAGTAAAAAAATAAAAACGTTGAAACCTTTTCCAGGAAAACCAACAAAAAAGTCCTAATGCATAAGACGACGCTCAAATAAATCCGTGTACAATACAGTATGAACACTTAGACAAAGTTATAAAATTCAAAAGTTGCTGCAAAAGTATGTACATTTGACTGTGATTGCAAACAAAAAAAATAAAAAAATTGGTTTTGTTAATGTATCAATAAGTTTTTTTTAAGTGCAGGGATTGTGAATAAATATAGCCTGGTTAAAACCAGACCCTTGTCCTTCACTTCGCTTCAGACAAGGGTCTGGGACTTGTCCATAGAGAACTGATTCTTGCTGGAGGCGTGGCCTCTGCCTGAGGAACAAAACCATTGGATCTTAGAAAAATTTTGAACAGGTAAAGCAGAGCTCTGCCGAACTTGACATCTGCTCCCCCTCCTGCTGAATTTTCTCTCGCTGCCTGCATTCTGTGTTTATAACGTTTGAAAAAAATTAAATAAAACCATGTAGCGCTGGTCCAGCACACCACAAAATATGCAGGGACTCGGGCAGCAACGTAAAACCCTATTTTAATTCTCTCGTGACAACCTCAGTCATTTCCGTATTCTTTGCCGAAGCGGGTGAGAGAGAGAGGAGGAGAGTGATCACTTGACTTTTGGCAAAAAAAACAAAATAAAACTCCAGATAAGAGATTAAGAAGGGGAATTTAACACATTTGTGTCAAATATAAAACAGTCCTGCATCGCTTTGCATCGCTTTGAATGAGAACATGTGGCTGCTCGCTGGGACAGGTGGCACTCAGCGGAGAGAGGAGGAGGAGGGAGCGATAACTTGACTTTTGGCCAAAATAACAAAAGAAAACTCCAGATAAGGGATTAAGAAGGGGAAATTAATAAATTTGTATCCATATAAAACAGTCCTGCATCGCTTTGCATCGTTTTGAATGAGAACATGCGACTGCTCGCTGGCTGTGCTGGGACAGGTGGGGGCGTGGGTTAGGGGGCAAAAACTCCGCCCCTTCTGTTCTCTGATTGGTCCGATCAAAAATCTACCGGAGAAATCGTTGTCTATGGCAGAAGTCCCAGACTGTGCAGTGAAGGGAAATGAGAATTGAGCGGAGCTGTGCAGGAAGGCGAGGGCCAGGCTAGAATAAATATCTTCATGAGAAGAAACTTTAAAAATGATCCCTCCAGGTTACACCATCAGGTGAAGGCTGGGTCAAAAGAAGTCAGTTCCTTGCTTGAACTTTCTTGTATTCTCAAAAACTTTACAATTTTGTTTTCCCAGTTTGAATCTTTTTTTGTAGAGGCAAAACACAGGAGCTCATCACAACAAAGCAGGCCAAAGAACACAAGACTGTTAAAGAACAGAGAGTCCCATAACTCAGGCGTTTGTCTCGCATTTCACCGGATTCATCCATAGATAACTCACTGGCTGTTTTTGGCTTTGGCATGTCTGAGCATGTGAGACTTGAGGTGGCTAGACTGAGTAAACTTTTGATTGCAGCCGTCAAAGGTGCACACGTACGGGCGGTCTCCATTGTGAATACGCATGTGAGACTTGAGGTGGCTAGACTGAGTAAACTTTTTATTGGAGCCGTCAAAGGAGCACACGTATGGGCGGTCTCCATTGTGAATACGCATGTGAGAGTTGAGGTGGCTAGACCAAGTAAACTTTTTATTGCACACGTACGGGCGGTCTCCATTGTGAATACGCATGTGAGTCTTGAGGTAGCTGGACTGAGTAAACTTTTGATTGCAGCCGTCAAAGGAGCACACGTACGGGCGGTCTCCATTGTGAATACGCATGTGAGTCTTGAGGTAGCTGGACTGAGTAAACTTTTTATTGCAGCCGTCAAAGGTGCACACGTACGGGCGGTCTCCATTGTGAATACGCATGTGAAGCTTGAGGTGGCTAGACTGAGTAAACTTTTTATTGCAGCCGTCAAAGGTGCACACGTACGGGCGGTCTCCATTGTGAATACGCATGTGAGACTTGAGGTTGTGAGACCGAGTAAACTTTTGATTGCAGCCGTCAAAGGAGCACACGTATGGGCGGTCTCCATTGTGAATACGCGTGTGAGACTTGAGGTGGCTAGACTGAGTAAACTTTTGATTGCAGCCGTCAAAGAAGCACACGTACGGGCGGTCTCCATTGTGAATACGCATGTGAGACTTGAGGTAGCTGGACTGAGTAAACTTTTGATTGCAGCCGTCAAAGGAGCACACGTATGGGCGGTCTCCATTGTGAATACGCATGTGAGACTTGAGGGGGCTAGACCAAGTAAACTTTTGATTGCAGCCGTCAAAGGAGCACACGTATGGGCGGTCTCCATTGTGAATACGCATGTGAGACTTGAGGGGGCTAGACAGAGTAAACTTTTGATTGCAGCCGTCAAAGGTGCACACGTACGGGCGGTCTCCATTGTCAATATGCATGTGAGACTTGAGGTTGTGAGACCGAGTAAACTTTTGATTGCAGCCATCAAAGGTGCACACGTACGAGCGGTCTCCATTGTGAATACGCATGTGAGACTTGAGGTGGCTAGACTGAGTAAACTTTTTATTGCAGCCATCAAAGGAGCACACGTACGGGCGGTCTCCATTGTGAATACGCATGTGAGGCTTGAGGTGGCTAGACTGAGTAAACTTTTTATTGCAGCCTGTAGTGTAGTAACGTTAATGTGTTATCGCGAGATCAGATGGACCGAGAGAGAGATTAAAGAAGACGGACATGTTGGCTGGAGTAACTTGGAGCACGTGTTAATAAATAAGTATAAAGCAAACTAAAGGACTGCTTATTTAAACAACACAACATTTTGGCGACGAGGAGAATGTTTGTCAAGAACCCAGAGGCAAAGAAGGACACCTGAGACAGAACCATGTCAGATAACGATCAGCAAGCTGCCGGAGTTGCATATGCTCAACTGGCCACGCCGCTCCCGCTGAACCTCGGAGCGTCAGATTTATTCACGGAGTATAAACTGTGGAAGGACTCTTACAGCTTCTTTGAAGTTGCAAGTGGAACAATTCATGCACAAGATTTGGTGAGGAGAGCCACTCTACTGCATTGTATTGGAGCGCCGACACAAAGGATTTTCGCCAATTTACCTGGAGAAAAAGGTACACATGCACAGGCTGTTGCTGCGCTAGACGCATATTTTACTCCGCGAAGAAATATAGTCCTAGAGAGACACAAGTTCAGACAGAGAGCCCAGTGCCCTGAAGAGACAGTTGATGCTTTTGTTAATGCATTAAGAGAACTGGCAAAATCATGTGACTTTGGCACACTGGAGAACGACATGATACGTGATCCGATTGTGGAGAAATGTGTCATGAAAAAGCTTCGTGATAAACTGTTGCAGGAAGACGGGCTGAGTTTAGACAAAGCATTGTCAACAGCAAGAGCCTTTGAAGCAGCGCATGCAGAAGCTAAATTTTTCACGGAGGGAGCTGGTCACAGAGTGAAGGAAAACCAAGTTCATTTCACAAAGAAGTGCGCAGCTGGAGACCGTAAAACAGGAACAAGAAGTGAACGAAGCCAAGAGCAAGCCAACAGCGACACCTTGTGTTACAGATGTGGAAAGAACACACACGCTGCAATAGAATGTGGAGCAAAGACAGCAACGTGCCTCTTTTGTCAGAAAACAGGACATTATGCACGCATGTGTTTCAAGAAGAAAAATAAAATACAAACAGAAAAGAGCAGTGATAAATTTACAGAAAAAAAGAAAAAGATGAAACCAGTGAGAGCAGTAATACAGGATACTGCAGATTCAGAATCAGATTCTGATGAATTTGTCCATGCTGTTGATCCTGAAGGTACTGAAACAATCAAAGTAAATGGACAATGGCTGAAAATGGTCATAGATACAGGAAGTGGAAAAAACTTCATAGGAGAGGATTTATATAAAAGAACACTTTCTGCTAAAATTGAACTAAAATCAACTAAGAAGAGGTTTTATGCTTACGCACAAACTACTCCACTTAAATGTGTTGGTTATTTTGAAGCAGAAATGAGATGGAAAGACAATGTTATTAAAGATAACATCTACGTGATAAAAGGAAATGTAGAAGCACTACTAGGTAGAAAAACAAGCTTTGCATTAAATATACTGAACACAGGAGAAAAAGTAAACACAGTAGAGCAAATAGACAGGTTTGACAAACTTGTTAAAGAGTACCCAGTACTATATAAAGGACTTGGACAAATTAAAGGTTACAGCCATAAGGTTACAGTCGATGAAAAAGTCCCGCCTGTAGCTCAAGGTTTAAGGAGAGTCCCTTATCCCATGTTAGAAGCTGTGAACCAGGAGCTAGATAAGATGCTAGAACAAGGTATTATAGAGGAGGTAAATGAAGGATCAGAATGGGTTTCTAATATCCTTATTGTACCTAAGAAAGATACAAAGGAAGTGAGGCTATGCGTAGACCTTAGGGAGGTGAATAGAGCAGTGATCAGAGAAAGACACCCAGTACCAACAGTAGACAGCATCTTACAGGCAGTGCAGGGAGCAAAAGTGTTTGCTAAGCTAGATGCACGGAAAGGATTTTGGCAGTGTGATTTAGCCACAGAGTCCAGACACCTGACGACATTCATCACACATAGAGGGTGCTACCGCTTCAGAAAAGTTCCTTTTGGATTATCGAGTGCACCAGAAGCCTACCAGAAGGCTATGGACTCTATGTTATGTGGAATGCCTGGTACCGTTTGCTACATGGATGATGTAGTAATCTTTGGAGAGGATGAAGAACAACTTGAACAGAGACTGAGAAAAGTCTTTCAGAGATTTGTGGACAGAGGTCTAACCCTCAACAGAGACAAGTGTATTTTTGGGTTACAAGAAATTGAGATACTTGGACATGTGATCACCAACACAGGAATTAAACCAGACCCAAGAAAGGTTGAAGCCATCTACAAAGCACCGAGACCTGAAAACGTTCAACAACTCCGCTCATTCCTAGGTACTTGTGGATTTCTGATGAAATTCATACCAAACTATGCAAACTTATCAGAACCACTAAGGAAGCTGACTAGAAAAGAACAAGCGTGGGAGTGGACAAGTGAAACAGAAAGATCATTCCAAGCAATGAAAGAAGCATTGGTGAGTGAGCCATGCCTGGCCTACTTTAAATTAGATGTACCCACAGTAGTTATTACTGATGCTAGTCCAGTAGGATTAGGTGCAGTTTTACTACAGACCCAATCAGATGGACAGAACAAACCAGTAGCCTATGCAAGCCGTTCATTGACCCCAACAGAACGTCGTTATTCTCAGATAGAACGTGAGGCTTTAGGATGTGTATGGGCTGTGGAACATTTTAGAACGTACTTGTGGGGGGCCAAGTTTACTTTGCAAACTGACCATAAACCCCTCATATACATGTTCAACCCAGAGAAAGCTACACTGTCACCACCACGAATACAGAGACTCGGTTTGAGACTACAACCGTATGATTATAAAATAGAACACATCGTCGGAAAGTCCAACGTAGCGGATTCACTTTCACGACTTCCTTTACCAGAGACAGAGAACAATGAGTATGTGGAAACATATGTGGACAGAGTACTGACAGTAACGATGCATGAAGTGCAAGCCATGAACCTTGAGGACATCAAACAGAAAATGACAGAGGACAACACAATGAAACAACTGAAGATGATTGTGGAAACAGGAAAATGGCCGAACCCAGTTCCGTCTGAGTTGCAGCCTTACAACAGATGTGCTGGAGAGTTCAGCATATATAAAGGACTTGTGCTGAGAGGACACAGGATAGTGCTACCAAGAGCGATGGTGAAGCAAGCACTGGAAATTGGACACGAAACTCACCAAGGAGTGGTTCGTACAAAACAATATCTGAGGAGCAAATTTTACTGGCCCAACATGGACTTGGATGTAGAGAGACTGATCAGAAATTGCTCCGCTTGTGTACTCAATCAACCGCTTCATGAAGATCAACCCCTTCAACCGCTAGAGCTACCACCAAGACCATGGACAAAGATAGGAATTGATCTGGTAGGTCCTATCCAAAACCAATATGTGTTAACTGTGATAGACTATTACACTTCCTTCCCAGAAGCTGTAGTTGTTCCAGACATTTCTTCAGCTACTGTCATTTCAGAACTGACCAAAATATTCGCAAGATTTGGTTATCCCCTAGAGGCTGTTACTGATAATGGTAGACAGTTTGTAGGACAGTTATTTGAACTATTTCTCAAGTCATGTGGAATAAAACACATCAGAGCATCACCTTATTATCCAAAGAGCAATGGAAAAATTGAGAGGTTTCACAGATACTTGAAGAAAGCTTTCAGAACAACTGAATGCACAGGAAAAAAATGGCAGGAAGAACTTCCAAAAATCTTAATGGCATACCGATCAACACCACACAGAGCGTCAGGAGAAACACCAGCTATGCTCATGTTGGGAAGAGAGATCCGCACAAAGTGTCCCAACATGAAGGAGGAATGTGGATTTCCAAATGGCACAGAGAAAACAATAAACATCAGAAACCATCATGATGAATACAAAACCAAAATGAAAGAGTATGCTGACAAAACTAACAGAGCAAAAGACCACAACTTTAAGGTTGGTGATGTAGTTTACATTGCTAGTATGGAGAGTGGAAAGCTGGATACCAAATTCAAAGACATTCGATATGTGATATTGAGAAATACCGCTGATAATGCCTTTGAACTGGTCAACACAGAAGATGGATCAAGAGTGATCAGAAATGTTAAACATCTTCGACATACACCTGTGGTACTTGACTTTGATGCTTTTGAAACTCCATTGGAACACAACACCCAAATCAACGACACAACTGTGGAGATGCCGATTGCTGAGACCACTTCATCAGATGAGATCCCACCAGAACCTAACCCACCTGTATCGGAGGTCATCACTACCAGGAAGGGCCGTGTCATCAGAAAGCCCATCAGATACAGAGAGACTTGAAAAAAATAAATAAACTAACTAAGAGAAAATAAATGTTACAGTTTAGTAGAATAGAAATTGTTTTGATTTCTATGTAAAAAAAATATATATACTGTACTATATATATATTTTTGTGTTGCAGATAGGTTTTGTTCTAAACAAGGAGGAAAATGTAGTGTAGTAACGTTAATGTGTTATCGCGAGATCAGATGGACCGAGAGAGAGATTAAAGAAGACGGACATGTTGGCTGAAGTAACTTGGAGCACGTGTTAATAAATAAGCATAAAGCAAACTAAAGGACTGCTTATTTAAACAACACAACACAGCCGTCAAAGGAGCACACGTACGGGCGATCTCCATTGTGAATACGCATGTGAGACTTGAGGTTGTGAGACCGAGTAAACTTTTGATTGCAGCCGTCAAAGGTGCACACGTACGGGCGGTCTCCATTGTGAATACGCATGTGAGACTTGAGGTGGCTAGACTGAGTAAACTTTTGATTGCAGCCGTCAAAGGTGCACACATACGGGCGGTCTCCATTGTGAATACGCATGTGAGACTTGAAGTTGTGAGACCGAGTAAACTTTTTATTGCAGCCGTCAAAGGTGCACACGTACGGGCGGTCTCCATTGTGAATACGCATGTGAGACTTGAGGTGGCTAGACTGAGTAAACTTTTGATTGCAGCCGTCAAAGGTGCACACGTACGGGCGGTCTCCATTGTGAATACGCATGTGAGACTTGAGGTGGCTAGACTGAGTAAACTTTTGATTGCAGCCGTCAAAGGTGCACACGTACGGGCGGTCTCCATTGTGAATACGCATGTGAGGCTTGAGGTGGCTAGACCGAGTAAACTTTTTATTGCAGCCGTCAAAGGAGCACACGTACGGGCGGTCTCCATTGTGAATACGCATGTGAGACTTGAGGTGGCTAGACTGAGTAAACTTTTGATTGCAGCCGTCAGAGGTGCACACGTACGGGCGGTCTCCATTGTGAATACGCATGTGAGACTTGAGGTGGCTAGACTGAGTAAACTTTTGATTGCAGCCGTCAAAGGTGCACACGTACGGGCGGTCTCCATTGTGAATACGCATGTGAGACTTGAGGTTGTGAGACTGAGTAAACTTTTGATTGCAGCCGTCAAAGGAGCACACGTATGGGCGGTCTCCATTGTGAATACGCATGTGAGACTTGAGGTTGTGAGACTGAGTAAACTTTTTATTGCAGCCGTCAAAGAAGCACACGTACGGGCGGTCTCCATTGTGAATACGCATGTGAGACTTGAGGGGGCTAGACCAAGTAAACTTTTGATTGCAGCCGTCAAAGGAGCACACGTATGGGCGGTCTCCATTGTGAATACGCATGTGAGACTTGAGGGGGCTAGACAGAGTAAACTTTTGATTGCAGCCATCAGAGGTGCACACGTACGGGCGGTCTCCATTGTGAATACGCATGTGAGACTTGAGGTGGCTAGACTGAGTAAACTTTTGATTGCAGCCGTCAAAGGTGCACACGTACGGGCGGTCTCCATTGTGAATACGCATGTGAGACTTGAGGTTGTGAGACTGAGTAAACTTTTGATTGCAGCCGTCAAAGGAGCACACGTACGGGCAGTCTCCATTGTGAATACGCATGTGAGGCTTGAGGTGGCTAGACCAAGTAAACTTTTGATTGCAGCCGTCAAAGGGACACACGTACGGGCAGTCTCCATTGTGAATACGCACGTGTGTGCGCAAGTTAAAGTCCAAAGAGAACTGCTTTCCACATCCCTCAAATGTGCACTGGAAACACAAGAGAGTCAGTTAATGCAGTGAAATATGAAATATATATTATGTCACTGTATGATAAACATTTAAGATAAAAAAGACTCACCTGGAAAGGTTTCTTTCCTGTTTGCACTTGTTGATGTTTTATCAGGTTTGAACTCTTCACGAAAGCTTTGCCACATTTTGCACAGACGTGAACGCGAGGTCCTGCGTATGCAAGTGTTCTCTCATTGCCGAGTTGTTCCTGAACATCTTTGTGCATCCCTTAAAGAGGGGAGAAAAACACAACAAGGTCCTGTGTATGTCCTGTACATATTGCAGTTCTGACAATAAAGTTGACTTTGACTTATTTGCAATTATTAATCACTTGTATGCATGCAGACTGAGGAAGAGGGTGCTGATAAGAATGGCACAATTCATCCAACTCATGTTTGCTATACTCAGTCTGAAATTATGGCTACAAAGTATATGCACTGAATGAAATATCACACTCACTTTACAAGCTATCGTTCTGGCCGCATCGTCCTCTTTTTTTTCTTGGCTTCGTTCTGCAGAACAAATAAAAATACAGTAGTGACATTTAAAAACTTGTTCAGTACATATTGCAAACATGGCATGATGTAAAAATATCTATGTGACTAATAATTTGTGGTAGGCACACTTAAGGGTTTTAATCCATTCTTAATTTAACACAAAAATGGCATGGAAGGAGAGCTGAATGGGCTGATAAAACCACACAATGTGTTACATCTCCTACTTCTGCACCCATATTACAGCTCTTAATAACATGGCAGTCTTTAAACAGCGTTTGGTCTCAGCATCAACTCTTACCGTGCAAACTCTGCCAGCTGCTTAGGATCTGACAGGTCATTGCCTGGGATACCTCCAGGAGGAAGCTTCTTTCCAGTCATATATTCAGAATCATCTGGAGGAGAATTATCTTCTGTGATTTGCTCTTCGTGATCTATGTCCTTCTTGTCATCTAAATGAGAAAAAGACAGTCTGAGACATAGAAATGTCCTAAACCAAAATATCACAAAGATTAATTTCTATTGCACTTTTTATATTAATTAGTTTTAAAGGGGACCACAGATAAGGTTTTTAAAATTTTTATGGTATGTCTTTGGGGTTACCAGACAGTGTTCATTCATTTTCCATTTTAAAGTTTTATTGTTTGTTTATAAGTCTTTGAACGGTTTTAGTCCCTCTTATCTGTCTGAACTGCTTTAACTTTATGTGCCATCACGTGCTCTTAGATCCGCTGACCACATGCTTTTAGCAGTCCCGAAAACCTTTTATAAGACCAGAGGAGACAGAGCATTTTCAGCTCTGGCTCCTAAATTGTGGAACGAGCTGCCACTGAAGGTCAGGCAGGCCCCATCAATATCTGTTTTTAAAACTCGTTTAAAAACACATATGTTTTCATTGGCTTTTAAACCAGAATGAGTTCACATCTCTGTTTTAATGTTGTATTATTTTACTTGTGATGTTCTGATATTTATATGATTGAGATTGATTGTTTTTATTGTTTTGTGCTTGTTTTTATTCTTGTACAGCACTTCGGACGGCTGCTGCTGTATTTTTAAGTGCTTAATAAATAAACTGGTATGGTATGGTATTCAATTTAATACACAAAATAATTCTTAGATAATCAATTATACCCTTTTTAATTCTGCCATTTTTAACTTTCGTTTTGAACGACCGGTTTTATGATAATGAGATCTCGTGGCACGCCCTTCACAGAGAGTGGTGAAGGCTGCACAGAAGTCTGTTGGAGTCAGTCTCCCCACCATCACAGACATTTACACCTCCAGATGCAGGAAAAGAGCCACCTGCATCATGAAAGACCTCACTCACCCAGCACACTCACTCTTTGCCCCACTCCCTTCAGGACGGAGGTTGAGGAGCATCAAATGTAGAACCACTAGACCAGGGGTCACCAACATGGTGCCCGCGGGCACCCGGGTGCCCCCAAGGACCATTTGAGGTGCCCTCTGACCTGTTCTAAAAATAGCACAACTCACTACTAAGCTGCATTTAAAATTTTCATTTTATTCATTTGTTATTCTTTTATTGTATTTATATATATTTTACAATGTCTATCTTAAAAATATGTTCTTAAACATATGTTTATTATACATTTTTTTCAATTCACGCTTTGTTATTTCTGAAGAGTTTATCAAACTGGTGCCCTTTGTATGACTCCGTACCCATGAAGTTGCTCTCAGTTTCAAAAAGGTTGGTGACCCCTGCACTAGACTGAGGAACAGCTTCTACCCTGAGGCTGTTAGACTCATGAATAAATAAATAATGAGAATAAACACTGCAAAATATCACATCATGCTGATGCTGATCTGTTTTCTTGTTGCTGTGTTCATCTGTGACCATCTGCTCATACACTCATGTTCGTGCTGCTGTTTATAATGATGTTTTCCCACTACATGGACCTTACCAAGCTCCGCCCACAGGGCCGTGTTTCATTGGCTAATGCCCATAACACGTCACAGCGCAGCTTCCACGTGCGTGCCAGTCTCACAAAACAAACGCTACGGTAGCGTTTGTGAGACCGGCACCACATGCTACTTACATTGCTAGCTAGCATACGTGCAGATTTTTTTGCGTCAGGGCTGGAAAAATGGTCCTCCACCGTCAGTGGGGTATCTGTACAGGAGATGTCAGGTACCCTGACCGTATTTGTGGAAGTAAAATTCACCGTTTCCCTATATGTGAAACTGAATGCCTTGCTTGGATCAAAGCTTGTGCACGACCACAAAACTGAACAATTATTTCTTTCACCAGCAGAGAAGGGTTGACCTGCTTTTGAAACCTGCTAGTTAACAACACGCGGTCACGATGAGAGAAAGCCACAGTTCACTGAACGTCCTGGAAGTTGGGAAGAAACAGCTCTGCTAACTCCACATGAGCTAGCTAACACAACGAGCTCTACTGTCGATTTCACCTAAAACTGCACAAAATCGTGACACGAAGGCTGGATTTTAACTAACACACCGGACGGCTGAGCTCGTTAGCCCTCACAAAAGTCGCTGTCGGCGTGTTTAGCAGCTAAAGCAGCAACGGCTAACCAACCACTTAAGGAATGAATGGAGATTACAGTTAGCATTAGCTTTGCGACCAAGGCACACTCAAAGTTTTGCCAACAACAGAAATCACTGATTTCAAAAGTAACCCTCAAAACCATGAATGCCTGACTTACCCAGCCTTGCAGAACAACAGTCATCAGTGATCCTGTCCATGCTGAGCGAGCGTGTGAGGAGCTGATGTTTTCCTCATCAGACAGTAGCATTAGCTGTGACGCGCACGCTGTTGGAAGCATCGCGTGGCTCAAACAACTTGATAACGTCCAAAAAAAAATAACATGAACTTGTTGGTTCCCCTGTCCATTGTCATGGCTGATATTTTGTTGGAATCTGGCAGAAATGATACACTATTCGACTCAGAAATACCCTGCAGAGTCAGTCGACGCCATGTTTTGAGATGCTGCGCTTGGGAGACATGGAGCCGGTCGGAGCTTAGGGGGCGTTTCTGGGCGGAGCTTGGTAAGGTCCATTAGGGCTTAGTGTATTACTAGTTGATGTTTCTCTTAGTTAATTCTAGATGTTATTACTGTTTTTCTCTTGCATTTGTTGTTGGATGTAACTGGGACCCCGTGTACATAATCTCGTTTTCATTACATGTACTACATGCGGTGCAAATGACAATAAAGACTCTCTGACTCTGACTCTGAAAGATCTGCTTACATTAACTCCGCCCTCCAAAGGCAGACGAGGATGTCTGAAGTGACGCTGAGCTGTAACTGGACCGCAACGTATTTATTGTGTGGGACAGATCAGACGTGTACAAGTTGTCGTGTCATTTTTAATTTTTCCTGTAATAAATGTCCAACTCCCTCCTGACGTCTCCCTCCCTCTCCCTGTGCGCGCGAGCTGCAGGTAGCGGAGCGGTCACTCGCGGACACACACACACACACACACAGACTCACAGCGGGGCTGTCTTGTTATCTGTGTCCCTCGCTCAGCCGCGCCGGGCCCGACACACACACATACACACACACACGGGTTTGTCATTGAGGTTTATCGGTACGTAGTCTGTCCTGCTAATGACACATAAACCAACACACACACACAGCAACATGCTGCATCGCTGTTCATTCAAGCGTCCCATCTTATCTGAAAACTATCAATTTTAAATGCTTAGTGCGCACTCCATTATCTGGGCCAGGAGGGTCAGAGAGTTAGCTGGCTAGACTCTGACATTTTTAGCCATGAAATCAGGAAAAACAACTGTCACATCTTTTTATACTGAAGTGGGTGGAGCCGCACCAGGGGTTGCTGGCGAGGGGCTGGACTCAGGGTTGAGGTGGGTTGTCCTGGCGCTTGTGATGTCACAAGCGCGATTTGAAAACGAAACCTATCTTATCACAGTAAAATAAATCTACTTAGAGTAAATAAACCACTGGGTGCATTTTTTGGCCTTAGGACTGTTTTTTTTATGAAGTAAATACCCAAAATTGAGTAAAAAAAACATTAAAAAGTGAATTTTGAATATGTGGTCCCCTTTAAATACAAAAGCAAACATTTATTTAAATACTGTACTATGTAATATTACATTTTAACAGAAACTGTGTGAAAGGAAACGCGCATTATAATATTGGAAAAATAATTTTGTTGAATTTCATCAATATGTTGAGTTCATGAAAATAGGAACTTATATTGTGCACATATGTATGTTTGGAAACGGCAATCATGCGAGAAAAAAAAAATCACAAACACCTGAACTGTAACCAATAATTTTCATCCTTTCTCAAAAAAAAAAAAAAAACATTACTACTCATGCATTCACTGAAATCGCCACTAAGATAAATCAGAAATCGCAGTTGCGAACAATAACAAATGAGCCATAAAGTCCAAGGGGTTCCTGAAGGCAGCACCGCCGCCTCCATTTCTAACTGAAAACTGTGCCACAGTGGCCCAGCGAAACAAGCACTTCATTTCCACTGTCGCCGCCATGTTCGTCGGCCAGATAAACATTTTTTTGTGCCGCCATATTTTATAGATCGTCATTGCAATTCTCACTCAGTTGTTCTGGACTGGCGTGGGGCAGGTGTTCTGGACTGGCGTGGGACACAAGGCGGGACCGCAATTTGTATACTTTTGTAGGCGTAGTGAGAATCTATATAATAATAATAATAATAATTAATTCAATTTATAACGCACTTTTCATTACTGAAAATCTCAAAGTGCTACACATATATTGAATGCTACACACATTCATAAACCGGTGGCGGCAGACTACCATGCAAGGTGCTTTCCAGTCCTACCGTGAGCAACTCAGGGTTAAGTGTCTTGCCCAAGGACACAACGACACATGGTGCGGGTCGCGGGAGTCGAACCGCCAACTTTCCGATCGGGAGACGACTGCCATTACCACTACACCACGGCCGCCCCTTATACATACAATTTGTCACGGTGGTGCGGTGTGTGGTTGATGAGTCCCGTGGTGCAGACAGGTAGACTTCAGAGGCACGAGTAAAACCAAAATACTTTAATAAGATGAAAACAAAACAACTGACGAGGCAGTTACAAAACTATACGGACGCTCTACAGTGGCTGAGTACTAAACACTAAACACTAAACACTAAACCCAAACAGGAAGACGAGATGTACTCACAGACCAAGGAGCTGGGGAACGACACACCAGGGTAACAGGGACAATGACCCGACAATGAGACACACATGACTGCTGACTAATATACACGCCTTAATTAACGATAAACACAAACACCTGTGACGCTGAGCTGACAGAACAACAGAGGAACAGACAGGGTGTAAGGAGGGGACGGAGCCAATCCTTACAGTACCCCCCCCTCAAAGACGCCCCCCGGCGTCCCAAAAAAACACCCCAAAAACACAGGGCGGGCAGAGGGAGGAACCGTAAGGACGGCGGGCACGAGAAAACACAAGGACAGGGGACAAAACACAAGGACGGAAAACCAAAAACCGACAGGAACAGGGCCTGGGACAAAAGCTAAACACAAAAACAAAACTAGAACACTAACGAGCGCCCAAACAACGAGGCCAAGACGTCGACCTCGGGCATGGACCCCTCAGGTGGACGACCGGGAGACTGTCCATTGCGCAGGACCCCCTCCGGTGGACGACCAGGAGGCAGTCCACACCGCAGAGAAACCTCAGGCGGGCGTCCCGGGGACCATCCATCGAGCAGGAACCTCCATCGAGGACGAGACCTCAGGACGGTCGAAGACGAGGGTGGGACCCTCCAGGGCCCACCTAAAACAGGAGCCCCCTCATGCGGCACAGCGGCGCCAAGCGTAGAGATGTCTCCAGGCGTAGAGACCTCGAGTGTGGAGACTGGACAGCAGTAGACCTCCTGAGATCCCTCTGGACAGCAATAGACGTGAGGGGGTCCCTCCAAGGACCCCTCGAGACAGGATACGTGAGGGGGTCTCTCCTGAGACCCCTCTGGACAGCAGTAGACGTGAGGGGGTCCCTCTAAGGACCCCTCGAGACAGGATACGTGGGGGGGTCTCTCCTGAGACCCCTCTGGACAGCAGTAGGCGTGAGGGGGTCTCTCCTGAGACCCCTCTGGACAGCAGTGGGCGTGAGGGGGTCCCTCCAAGGACCCCTCAAGACAGGATACGTGAGGGAGTCTCTCCTGAGACCCCTCTGGACAGCAGTGAGGGGGTCTCTCCTGAGACCCCTCCGGACAGCAGACGTGAGGAGGTCTCTCCTGAGACCCCTCTGGACAGCAGTGGGCGTGAGGGGGTCCCTCCAAGGACCCCTCGAGACAGGATACGTGAGGGAGTCTCTCCTGAGACCCCTCTGGACAGCAGTGAGGGGGTCTCTCCTGAGACCCCTCCGGACAGCAGACGTGAGGGGGTCTCTCCTGAGACCCCTCCGGACAGCAGACGTGAGGGGGTCTCTCCTGAGACCCCTCCGGACAGCAGTAGACGTGAGGGGGTCTCTCCTGAGACCCCTCCGGACAGCAGTAGACGTGAGGGGGTCTCTCCTGAGACCCCTCTGGACAGGATACGTGAACCTCCATCGACGTGGAGGCGTCAGCGCTGAATAGACCCTCCATCGACGTGGAGGCGTCAGAGAAGAGTGGACCCTCCATGGATGTGGAGGCGTCAGTGAAGAGTGGACCCTCCATGGATGTGGAGGCGTCAGTGAAGAGTGGACCCTCCATGGATGTGGAGGCGTCAGTGAAGAGTGGACCCTCCATGGATGTGGAGGCGTCAGTGAAGAGTGGACCCTCCATGGATGTGGAGGCGTCAGTGAAGAGTGGACCCTCCATGGATGTGGAGGCGTCAGTGAAGAGTGGACCCTCCATGGATGTGGAGGCGTCAGTGAAGAGTGGACCCTCCATGGATGTGGAGGTGTCCGTCGCGCCGAGACCCTCTGTAGTGACGGAGGCGTCCGTCGCGCCGAGACCCTCTGTAGTGACGGAGGCGTCCGTCGCGCCGAGACCCTCTGTAGTGACGGAGGCGTCCGTCGCGCCGAGACCCTCTGTAGTGACGGAGGCGTCCCCCGCGCCGGGACCCTCTGGAGACGGCGAGGGACCCTCTGGAGACGGCGTAGAGGCAACGTCCTCTGCAGCGCCCTCTGTAGGTGATGCAGCGCCCTCTGTAGGTGATGCAGCGCCCTCTGTAGGCGATGCAGGGGCAGGACCTGTAGGTGCTGGTGGTGCAGCACCCCCTGGTGCCAACGGCAGAACAGCACCCCCTGGTGCCAACGGCAGAACAGCACCCCCTGGTGCTTCAGACAGGACAGCACCCCCTGGTGCTTCAGACAGGACAGCACCCCCTGGTGCTTCAGACAGGACAGCACCCCCTGTAGGTGCTTCAGGCAGGACAGTGTCAGCGCCCTCCATCTTGGCTTTAGCCTCATCCTGCAGTGTTCTAGCCAAAGACAAAATCTGGAGGAAACCTGAGTCAATCACAGAAGGACTGTTAATAATAATGTCATCAATAATAGAGTAAGTCTTGTATTTGTAATGGAGGTCCGGGTTATTGATAGCAGCATTAAATAGTCTTTTTATCTGCTGGAAAATGTGATTGGCCTCCTCAGATCTCCATCCCACAGCGACCCCTGTGGTCGAGGTGGGATCTGTACACCCTTCAGTGTGTCTTGCAGGCTCTTCCTGTGAGAGTCCTGCATGAGTAGCGACCCCTGTGGTCGAAGTGTGAACAGGCTGCTCCCTTTGTGAAGGAGTCCTGTCAGACTGCTTTCCTTCAGCTGTGTCAGCAGTGTGGCGTGCAGGAGTCTCCGTGACTCCTGCAGACATGGTGTGAGGGAACACATACCCCCCCTCCAAAGAACGTCTCCCCCGAGACGTCACAGTGCATGGACGTGGGTACCCCTCCCCCTTTGAAACGCCCGCCGGCTCCACAGACAGCGTGGGAGGATTACGGGGGAGAGCAGGCTGAAAACCGGAAGTGCGCGGCTTCGCTGGTCGCCGCCTTCTCCTGCGGCCTCGTGTCTCTGGAACTGGAAACGGCAGGAGCCCTCCCGGGTCTGGGTCCGAATCCGAACCGTCGTCGGACACATCCCACAACGAGATGGCTCGTGCAGGAGCGAAGGTGAACCGGTCGGAGCAGCCGCCCCGACGCTCCCTCGCTCGCTCTGCTATCAGCATTGGTGATGGAAGCTGCTCTGGTTCGGACCTGTTGCTGCTCCAAACGGGCTCGGTTCGAAACCCGCCAACTCTGATGGCTGCAGCCTCCTTCCGAGCAGACATCTTCAGCCTCTAGGTGAGTCTATGTTACCTGTCCGCGGGACTCAAAATGGTCGGGTCATTCTGTCACGGTGGTGCGGTGTGTGGTTGATGAGTCCCGTGGTGCAGACAGGTAGACTTCAGAGGCACGAGTAAAACCAAAATACTTTAATAAGATGAAAACAAAACAACTGACGAGGCAGTTACAAAACTATACGGACGCTCTACAGTGGCTGAGTACTAAACACTAAACACTAAACACTAAACCCAAACAGGAAGACGAGATGTACTCACAGACCAAGGAGCTGGGGAACGACACACCAGGGTAACAGGGACAATGACCCGACAATGAGACACACATGACTGCTGACTAATATACACGCCTTAATTAACGATAAACACAAACACCTGTGACGCTGAGCTGACAGAACAACAGAGGAACAGACAGGGTGTAAGGAGGGGACGGAGCCAATCCTTACACAATTAAAACTGTTTTGTCTTTTCATGCTGATAATCTTTACAACAATCATTATAGATGCCAGTTATGCAAGGACACATTTTAAAGTGCACTGACCTTTATAGTTTCAACATGGATTCTGTTTAGTTCAGAGACTTTTTGTTTTTTATAGGCATGGGTGGCTTCCAAATTCTTTTCCAAATGCCTGTTGGACTGCTCGAGGTGTCTTTTCTCAGACTCCAACTGGGATAGCTGTTTTCTAAAACACAAAGCACCACGTCAAAATGTACAAAACTTACTGAAAAAAGGCACCAAATGTTTCATCGCAGAACGTTTGCTAGTTAAAATGAAGTACAGAAATGATAAAAGTTGATTAAAACAGCTTTTTGTGAATTCAGATGTGCTCTTAGATTTCATGAAGGAAAACAACTTCTAGATTTTGGATTTGTGCTGGATTTGAAGTGTCTTTCTAAACAGCTGATCAGTTTTCTCAGGAAATCACTGCAAGAGTTTTGTTTTAGAATAAAGCTCCTTTCTGATGAATCCCCCTACTTAGTGACGTCTTTGTACTCCTCAAAAGCCTGGAGGGCAGCGGTGAGGTCAGCGGTGAGGTCTGACTGTTTCTGAAGCAGTTTGGCGTTCAGCTTTTCGATTGTGGCTGCAGACCCTTCTTCTGTTCCCAGGACAGAAGAGGCTGTGGAGTCTGTGGAACAACATGTGATCACTGAAACTGCATGTAAGATATTTAGTTTAAAGCTGCAGTATGTAGCTTTTTTTATGAACATATTTCTTCACTCTGTCACTACCTCCTGACAGACTGATGTTAGCCAGGTAATCTCTGAAAAAAAATAAAAAAAAATATTGTCCCCTTGCTTCTCCAGGTGGTAAATAAGCATTTCTAAAAAGAAAAGGTGACCCGCCATTTTCCAGCCAATAAAAACAGAGTTTGTAACCAGCCAATAAAAACAGAGCTTGAATTTGAATCAGCCAATAAAAACAGAGCTTGAATTTGAAATTCAACAGACCACAAGGGGGCAGAGCCACATATGGCTCTGAGGGGGAGGGATCAGAATGCTTTGCCTGTTGAAAATATTTCTAACTGCTGCAGTTCTACAGAAACTGCATACTGAACCTTTAACAGCATGGTTTTTATATTAGTTTGCAATAATAACTATCTTACTTCCTGTGAGTTTTTCTGATTCCAGTGCCCTCTGAAAGGCCTCTTCCAGTTCAGCAGAAATTTGGGCGGAGACTTCTTCAGCTTTCATCACTGATTCAAGAGACCCTAAGAGACGGTTCTCTTCTTTGAGGCTGGAATTATCTGCTGCATACAGAGTCACCTTTGGATGATGATCAACCTTATTGGGCAGAAGAAGAAAAATGACGATAAACAGCCTAACAAAAGTTAAGGATACCAACAAAACAAATTATTGCAATGATGGGAGAAATTATAAATGATACAGGACTGAAGATATGATTAAAGCTTCTTACAGCCATGTTAAAAAAATGTTGTTGGATGTAATAGCATTGAAACAATAGGACAGTGTAGCAGTATATTGTGCAGACTGTTTACAACTGTGGATTAAAGAGATAAAAAACTTGTCCATATTTTACCTGATCACTCAAGATCTTAATCTCTTTTTTCAGCCGATCAATTAAAGCCTGAGACTCCATATCTGACACGAAGCTTTGTCCAGCCTTCAGATTTTTCTCAAGACGAGAGATGTGTTCTTCTCGAAATCGTATGATCATTCTGCTGGAGTGGATGAACTTGTCTTCCTGTGTCCAGACCTCCTCAAGTTGAGCCACCTTCTTAAGCAGCATCTGAGGGCAGACAAACAAAACTGTTAAGTGGCTTCTGTACATTTTATTTCTTAAAACCAAATAATTTTCTATGTTAAGTTCAAATCTCCTCACCTTCTTCTCCTCCTCTTGCTTCTTCCACAGACGAACAGCGCCCATAAACTTTGCTGCATATGAAACACCATCCTGAAACTCAGTGGACTGACCTGGCAAGAGAATTATAACCAACAAATATTTGTGTGAGTGGATTAAACAGGATATTTGGATGGGTACAAATTAACACGTTTCACAATATATTGATATGTTTACAGTTACCCATGGGGGGCTCAGGTCCTCCTGGTGCAGAGTCTTTATCAAAGTCCACTCGCTGAGAGACTAACGCCTGAGCAAGCTGCTCCTTCAGCTTTCTCACCTCCGCCTGCAACTGCTTCACATTTCCCTGTGTGTCCTCGTTGATAACAGCCTAAAAGAAAACATAATAACATAGGAAATAAATAATGGTTTCATTACATAAATAAACATTTAATCTGACAAAATTTAATGTACCTTATTTTTAATTAACTTTGCTCTTTGAGCAAACTTCAATGTGGACAGTGTTTCTTCCAAAAATCTTGAACCAGGATTGACATTAGCTATAATGCAAGTTTTTGCATTTCCTCCAAGCGAGTCCTGAAATAATAATAAAAAAAAAAAAACAACTTAAAATGCAAGTCACTGTTTCAGCACAAAATATGACATAATTATTTGGCTTTCACATGAATTTCCAAATCAGCTGAAGTACAATGTCCAATTTAAATCAAGCTAAAATGCGTTTTGCATCTGCAGATACATACCCTGAGCAAGAAGGTGAGTTTAGAATCTCTGTAGCAGATGTGGTGGGGCTTCCCATTAGATACATCCACCAGTGCATTGATTACCTTACTCAGACACAAGAGGGAGAGATTGATACAGCTGGCCTCCTGCAAAAAAAGCCAAGTCAACAGCAACTGTTACAAACCAGGGAAAAGAACACCATCAGCATGTGAGCATTCAGGATGAAACTTTACCTTGAGTCTTGATCCATCTGTGTGAGTGTCTTTCTGTCGCTCAAATCCAGCCAGATCAACCAGGTTCAGCTGAGACATTCTGATGTTCACCACTTCATTGACAAATTGTTTGGACTCCACCGTCATCGTGACCACAGCATGAGATCTTGAAGACTCACGATTCATGGAGGTGGAGGCCACACGCCGATTACGCCAACCCATAGACAGCACCTGCATGATTTTAAATGCAAAATATTTACAGTGAAATATATATATTTTTAACAAATGTTACAATATTTATTTAAATATTTAATCACAGTGCAATGGAAAGCAACAAGCTTTTCTCAAATTAATAATTTACTAGGGGTGTAACGGTACACCCACGTGTACCGTTACATCCCTATAATTTACTATTAGCTACTCTTAACTAGTCAGACTTGACATTAACCTTCAATAAGTTACTTTAGAACAGATACGCATACCTTGTAAGCCTCAGCTGCCGAGTTCACAAACTTCTCTACAGCTCCTTCAACAAACACGCCTTTATTGATGTTTTCCCTAAGAAAAAGGCTGGCACGAGCTGTGTCCAAGAGGTCATAAATGTGTTCATTGTATATCTCAATAAATGAACACTTGCAAAGGAAACTCTTGGACTTGCCAGACTATCAAAGAAAAGAAGCAGATTTTAGAAAACAAATAATGTAGATTTGTAACATCTTCACAGCAATGAAACATCATTTCTCACCCTCTCCACTTCTCTGTTGATTAGAAAGAACAGGAACTCAAAACTTCGTGGAATAACCCCTCTCAGTTCATCTGTGAAGTTATCCATCTCAGACGGTCCTAAAGTGAGAAATAAACATTTTTGACTTTTTGGTCTTTTGAATTTATTTTAGTTTATATAATAAAATAGCAAGATTGAAATCATACCAAGCATGGTAAATGTTTTTCCTGAACCTGTTTGCCCACTGCAGAAATAAAGGCAGGAGTTGAAGGAATCCATTACATGATATATCAAAACTGTAAACTGTTTTTTCATATAATATATAAATAAAAGCACTTACTAAGCAAATATAGTGCCATTATATCCATTCATGCAGGACTCAACAATATTCTTGGCAACACTGTTAAATACAGAGTCCTGTTGTTGAATGAAAGATGAAGAATACACAATAAGACACAGTTTTTTTAAAAGACTACCGTAAATATATTTACTGTATCTAGTTATGCAACCAGTATCTCAGAAACCATGTGTTCAAATACTTGAGATGTGTCCATGTCAGCTACGTGATCATAAGTGAAGGTTTGTGGTTCTGGTTTTGAGAGCAGACGAATGGTGTTGGACGAGGTGACGGAGAGACACAGATTCTCATCTCCATCTGTGGTCAGCCCTGTACCCTGGGTCAGAGGTCGCACTCGGACAAAAACCTTAATGGAGTGTCACCACTGTAATACCAGAAAAGAACACTCATTAAAACAAGATGTCAAGAAGTGCAAGTAAACGATTGGATGATTAATTGTAATGATTGATAAGCTGAATGGCTTTTCAGTCACAAACTGGTAAAGAGAAGAGGCACAACTTCACAATGTGAAGAATCACGCAGATTAAATCTGTTATTTGTCTGATCCAAGACAGCACAGAGCCCTCAAGGTAGAGCTGGGCCATATCATATCGTTACCGGTAATACCGGTATAAAAAGCTTGCCCGGGCAAAAAACTTATATCATGATATGCTAATTTCATGACGTAATACGTCAGGGCGCCCCGCCCCTTAACACCCGAGCGCTTTAAACAACCGCACACCTCCCCTCTACCAGTCTACTGGTGGAAAACGCTAATTAGTTACTGCTAAAATGTTAAAAACAACGCGCGCGTCTCAGCTTCTCTCCCCCTGCTCAGCAGCAGGCACAGAGACAGCTGTCCCCCCCTCCCCAGCCCCGCTCCACTCTGCTCCGAGCAGCCGGTGCAGCGTGTCCACCTCTGTAAACTGTTAAACACGCGCGGCTCCACTCACTCCATCAGACACAGTTCAGTTTAAAAAATGAATCAGAGGAATCACACGTTCTTGCATCATGAACAGATGAAGCTGAAACATGAACAAGTTTCACGGTGAGCTGATCAACTTGTAGAAATTACAGCTCATTTAAAGTGGAACTAAACCCAACATTAACTTTTTTTAGCTGATAAACTCCCTAGAATGTGTTTAAAATGTTATCTAGCACTATGGCTGTGTTTATTCTCACATAATTGTGCATATCTGTGTAAATTGGCAATATTTGGCAATATTTGGTCTAAAAATGTGTTTACGGTAGTTCTATGGGTTGAACTGGTGGATTACACCTTAATTTTCTTATTTGTGCAAACGCTCATGTGTGACATGTCTGCTCATGTGTGACGTCACACAGGTGGTTCAAGCAGAGCCAATCCCCTGCAGAGATGAGAAGTGCATACCTTATATGGAAGTGCTACATTTCACTCCTGAAAAGCTTTTTCTTTTCTTTTTTTTCTTCTTTTTTTAAAGCCTTTGGTTTTGGATGGAATGGGTGGAATAGATAAATTCATCTACATGTTTATTCTTTGTTGTTGCTTGGTGTATGTTGTTGGCTAGAGGTTTAATTTGTTTTAGGTTGTTGCTGGTGGAGGCGTGAACAAAAGCACATATAATTTGTTGTATGTTTCATTTATGCTCAAAAAATCTTAAGCTTAATTGTATTTAGGCTAGTTGTTTTAGGAAACTACACCTGCACTTTAAAAATGATCTGTTATTTAGATTGAAAAGTCTGCACAAAATATAGATAAAAAAACACCACAAAAACTAAAGTGCAGGTGTAGTTTTACTTGGAGACTAAATACTTTACTAAATAAAGTAATTTCAGTCAAATTAGCCCTTGTTGTTTTTTAAAATTTTATATAATACTGCAAAGCAACATGTTAAGTTAATTTTGTCAAATAAATACATTTTTTTTTTTTTTTTTTTTTGGGTTATATCACGAAATTTATCGTTATCGTGATATACTCTGAAATATCACGATATAATTTTTGAGCCATATCTCCCACCCCTACCTCAAGGGGACGTGGATTTTTTTTCTTTCTTTTGCGTTCGCACGCAAAACCTTTTGCGTTCCCTCGCAATAGTGTTACCTCACAGACAACAGCAGCAATGTAACAGACACCCGTATTTGAGGTTCATGCAGGAGTTTGTGACTTGGCGCTATATAAATAAACCGAATTTAATTGAATTTTGAAATCAGCCTTAAATATAAGGGTATCCAGTGTGTGCTGCAGTGGTAAAAGTAATTTTCAGTTGTATATTTCACGTTCATGCTCCGTGGATTCAGCTGTGACTTCCTCGTTCGAGCGGACGCAGGCAGCCTGCTCTCAGTCTGTCCCTCTGAGAGGAGCGCTGGTTCTCTTAGGGACCGTCAACAAATTACTGTATTTTCAGAGTATTTGTCAAAGCAGCACCATGCATCATAACTAAACTTTTCTCAGTATATTTCTGCCAGTGGTAATAAATCATGAATTTTCAGTACTGTAACTTTCTTTTAAAGCATCAAAGTTCATTGAAGGATTCAAAGATTCAAGATTCTTTATTTGTCATTCCGTAGTGGAACAAAATTGTGTACAATGGGTCCCAGTTACATCCAACAAAAGTATTAAAATCTGTGTAAAAGAAAATCTGCAATAAGCTCTAAGATATAAACTAATAAATACGTTCACTAAAACCACACTAAGTGCATACTTCCAGAGGGCTTCATCAGTCTGAGGAGTCCCAAATAAACTGTTTTCTCCACTAAAAAAGTTAATTCTGGTCCTCTTGACTTTCAAAAACAAAACAAAATTGTAGAAACGTTTTAAACTGGTTGATCCACTATGAGAAGGTGCTATTTATAAGACTGAACTGAATACAGCATCTCAGACTGAAGAAGTCCTTTGGATGAAAGACAAAACATTTCTACATTTATTTTTTGTTGTTTTGTTTTTTGAATGTCCAGAGGACCAGACTTAACTTTTTAGATTTTTCTACCTGGATTACTGAGCATGCATAAGGATGTTTTCCCCACTAAACAGTACACTCCTTTAGTGGACCAACCAGCTTGCTGGTTTTGCTGGTGACTGATAAAGAGGGTGAAACATCTTTCCACAAAAAAGAAACTGTCCAGATGACCTGACTGACCATTATTGTATTTTGTATCTGGATGATTAAGCATGAACTTTGATGCTTTAAAAGAAAGTTACAGTATTGAAACACAAGTGCCACCTTGTTCTTTTGGATTTTAAATGGTGAGAAAATTCACGATTTATTACCATGCAGAAATCAGTGGTGGGATGTAACTAAGTACAAATACTTTGTTACTGTACTTAAAGGTGCAGTCTGTAATTTCAGGTAAACGCTGGAACTTAGAAAAATTTTGAACAGGGACACGTTTCTGGTCCCTCCCCCTTGCTCTCGGCTGAACTGCAGCTCAGCCTCCTTAGCTCCTCCCCCCACAGCATGTCCTGTCTCGTGAACGCGCATGTGTGCAGCCGCTGCGGTTTTCTGTGTTTATATGTTAATAAAACGTTCTAAAAAATAAAATAAAAACAGGGAGCGCTGGTCCAGCACACCAGAACACCAGGAAATCTGCAGAGCCGCGCGCAGCCACGTTGGACATGAGTTTAGTTCGCTCGTGACAAATTCATTCATTTCCTCATGTCAGTCATGGAGTCAGCGGAGGAGGAAGCGATCACTTGACTTTTGGCAAAAAAACAAAAGAAAAGTCCAGATCAGGGATGAAGAAGGGGAATTTAATACATTTGTGTCACATACAAAACAGTCCTGCATCGCTTTGCAATCCTTTGAATGAGAACGTGCGCGGATGCGCGCTGCGGGCTGGGACAGGCGGGGGCGTGGGTGAGAAGCTCTGTTTTTATTGGCTGGTTAAAAACTCTGTTTTTATTGGCTGGTTAACGGCGGGTCACTGTGGGTTTTTAGAAATGCTTTTAGTACAACCTGGAGAAGCCAGAGGACTATATTTGTTTTCAGAGATTACTTGTCTAACATCAGTCTGTCAGGAGATAGTGACAGAGTGAAGAAATACAGTTAACCCCCGACCTACGACTCCATCGACCTACGGCGTCCCGGACCTACGAACATATCATATTTAATAAAAATATGAATTACTGTATTAAAAAAAAAAAAAAAAATTTTTTTTTTTTTTTTGTGTTTAAATGTTCTTAATTTCATGTGTACATCACTTTGTTGCAGCTCTGGTTGTTTTAAAGGCTTTATAAATAATAATTATGATAAAAAAGATCATTTCTGATCATTTTTGAGCAATTTTTGAGCAATCTTGGGCAACAGGAAGTAGGTCTTCAGTTTACACGGTCACAAATTAATGTAGAACACCGGACGCTATTTTAGGTTCAGTCACTGGGGTCTCCGGTCACAAATTAATGTAGAACACCGGACGCCATCTTAGGTTAGCTGCCGAGAGCCGGACGAAGACTGGTGACCAGGATGGCTTCATATGGATTAATTACTACAGCAAACCCCCGACCTACGACTCCATCGACCTGCGAACCACGGGACCTACGAACATATCATATTTAATAAAAATATGATATTAAAAATAATAATAATAATAATAATTTTTTATTTTATTTTTTTTGTGTTTAAATGTTCTTAATTTCATGTGTACATCACTTTGTTGCAGCTGTGGTTGTTGTAAAGGCTTTATAAATAATAATTATGATAAAAAAGATCATTTCTGATCATTTTTGAGCAATTTTTGAGCAATATTGGGCAACAGGAAGTAGGTCTTCAGTTTACACGGTCACAAATTAATGTAGAACACCGGACGCTATTTTAGGTTCAGTCACTGGGGTCTCCGGTCACAAATTAATGTAGAACACCGGACGCCATCTTAGGTTAGCTGCCGAGAGCCGGACGAAGACTGGTGACCAGGATGGCTTCATATGGATTAATTACTAGCTGGAAACGTCTCTGTGAACTTTGTGGATGTCTCAGGCAGCAGCGGATTTATCGCCGATCGTGCCAGGCCGCCGTGCGAACACCTCCGGCCGGCCTGGCTACACCTCCGGCCTGGCTAGCTCCAGAAGCTAACACGGGAGCTAACACGGTAGCCGGCCGAAGACTGGTGACCAGGATGGCTTCATATGGATTAATTACGAGCTGGAAACGTCTCTGTGAACTTTGTGGATGTCTCAGGCAGCAGCAGAAGCTGCAGATTGATCGCGCCGCCGCTCCAACACCAGCTCATGGCTTGGCTAGCAGAAGCTAGCCAGCTAGCTAACACAGGTCTGGAGCAGCTGCGGTGGTTCACTGGCCGGCCGCCGCGCTGCTCGGCCCGACAACAATCAACGCATGGCAACCTAAGATGTCGGCTTTGACCATCTCAAAGTAAGAAAATATATTTTTATTTACTGTATTCTGTAAATGTGAATAGCAATGTTTAACATTACAGTAGGGCTGGGCCATATCATATCGTTACCGGTAATACCGGTATAAAAAGCTTGCCCGGGCAAAAATCTTATATCATGATATGCTAATTTCATGACGTAATACGTCAGGGCGCACCGCCCCTTAACACCCGAGCGCTTTAAACAACTGCGCACATCCCCTCCAGTCTGTACTGGTGTAAAACGCTAATTAGTTACTGCTAAAATGTTAAAAACAACGCGCGCGCGTCTCAGCTTCTCTCCCCCCCTGCTCTGCAGGCAGACAGCTGTCCCCCCCTCCCCGCTCCGCTCTGAGCAGCCGTGTCCTCGCTGGAAACTGTGTTACAAACACGCGCGGCTCCACAGTCACTCCTGTGATGTTTCTCTGCACGCTCAATAACCTTGCTGGTTTATAGCAGACGTTGCTTTATTGTTTAAGCTGCACAAATACAGACTGCATGATCCTCCACCGCTCCGTTCTCTGACTTTCTTTCACACCCGAACCTGCGCGCCTACGTCACGCTCTCACTGGTGGCGGTGCGTTCACTGGCACTCTGTAATTTACATGCACAGCACTGCTGTATACATTACAACTCCATCAGAGACAGATCCGTTAAAAAAATGAATCAGAGGAATGACACAAACTTCATTTTATTTAGGCTAGTTGTTTTAGGAAACTACACCTGCACTTTAAAAATGTTTGTTATTTAGATTGGAAAAAGTCTGCACAAAATATAGATAAAAAAAACTACCACAAAAACTAAAGTGCAGGTGTAGTTTTACTTGGAGACTAAATACTTTACTAAATAAAGTAATTTCAGTAAAATTACCCCTTGTTGTTTTTAAAAAAATTATATAATACTGCAAAGCAACATGTTAAGTTAATTTTGTCAAATAAATACATTTGATTTTTTTTTTTAGATTATATCACGAAATTTATCGTTATCGTGATAATACTCTGAAATATCACGATATAATTTTTGAGGCATATCGCCCACCCCTACATTACAGTACACTATTGTACATGCTTAAATGTGTGCGCGCGCTCCGTTAGCATGATAAATAAAGGTTGAATGAATGAATGAATTATTATTAATTTTTTTTTATAATTTTCACCCCCTACCTACGAAAGGATCGAGCTGCGAACGGTTCTTAGGTCCCAAACTCGTTCGTAGGTCGGGGGTTCCCTGTAGCTGGAAACGTCTCTGTGAACTTTGTGGATCTCTCAGGCAGCAGCGGATTTATCGCCGATCGTGCCAGGCCGCCGCGCGAACACCTCCGGCCGGCCTGTTTACACCTCCGGCCTGGCTAGCTCCAGAAGCTAACACGGGAGCTAACACGGGAGCCGGCTTTTGAAGACTGCTGACCAGGATCGCTTCATATGGATTAATTACGAGCTGGAAACGTCTCTGTGAACTTTGTGGATGTCTCAGGCAGCAGCAGAAGCTGCAGATTGATCGCGCCGCCGCTCCAACACCAGCTCATGGCTTGGCTAGCAGAAGCTAGCCAGCTAGCTAACACAGGTCTGGAGCAGCTGCGGTGGTTCACTGGCCGGCCGCCGCGCTGCTCGGCCCGACAACAATCAACGCATGGCAACCTAAGATGTCGGCTTTGACCATCTCAAAGTAAGAAAATATGTTTTTATTTATTCTGTAAATGTGAATAGCAATGTTTAACATTACAGTACACTACTGTACATGCTTAAATTTGTGCGCAGCGCTCCGTTAGCGGTATTTCTGCGAGCTGCGAACGGAATAAGGACCTACGAACGGGACGATTTTTTCACCCCCTAGCTACGGCAGATCGAGGTGCGAACCGTTCTTAGGTCCCTAACCCGTTCGTAAATCGGGGGTCTGCTGTATGTTAAAAAATATATTGTTAGAAAAGTTACAGACTGCACCTTTAAGTACTTTTTTCATGTATCTGTACTTTACTTAAGTAGAATTAAATGTGGGTACTTTTACTTTTAATCTACTACATTTTACATGAAGTATCTGTACTGTCTACTACACTACATTTCTATAATGTGTTGAGTTAAAAGTTACATTCATGTTGCAGCTTTTTGATTTGTCATTCGTTTGAAAGTAACTGATGTCAAGAGAGGAGTTGGTTCGTTGAATCACTGCAAAGTGGACAAGCAACATTAGACCCACCTTCAAGAAGAGCTGGACCAATGATGTACTGTATATTCTAGTACAGGGGTCACCAACATGGTGCCCGCGGGCACCCGGGTGCTGAGGTGCCCTCGGACCTGTTCTAAAAATAGCACAACTCACTACTAAGCTGCATTTAAAATTTTCATTTTATTCATTTGTTATTCTTTTATTGTATTTATATATATATATTATAATGTCTATCTTAAAAATATGTTCTTAAACGTATGTTTATTATAAAAAAAATTTCAATTCACGCTTTATTTCCGAAGAGTTTATCAAACTGGTGCCCTTTATATGACTACGTACCCATGAAGTTGCTCTCAGTTTCAAAAAGGTTGGTGACCCCTGTTCTAGTATATATGTCAATGAGCTGGGAGAACCCACAGCACCACTAACACACCCATAATGGATTCCACTATTCATTGTGTGTATCTTCAGCCAGAAGATACACACCACCCATGGCCTTATTGAAAAATTATTAAAATACTACTGTATTGAAAGATTATTGAAATACTATTCAGTACAGCAGGACAGATTCTCTCACAGGTGGAAGAGAACTTGGAGAGGTGGAGGTATTCACTTGAAAGAAGAGGAATGAAAGTCAGCCGTAGTAAGACAGAGTACATGTGTGTGAATGAGAGGGAGGCCAGTGGAACAGTGAGGCTACAAGGAGCAGAGGTCACAAAGGTGCAGGACTTCAAGTACTTGGGGTCCACTGTCCAGGAAAATGGGGAATGTGGTAAAGAGGTGAAGAAGAGAGTCCAGGCAGGATGGAGCGGATGGAGAAAAGTTTCAGGAGTGATTTGTGACAAAAGGGTGTCAGCAAAGGTCAAAGGAAAAGTTTACAAGACAGTGGTGAGACCAGCTATGTTGTATGGTCTGGAGACAGAGACATGGACAAAAAGACAGGAGAAAGAACTGGAAGTAGATAAGATTAGAATGTGATAATCAGAGGTACAGCACATGTTGAACAACTGGGAGATAAAGTTAGGGAGGCCAGACTGAGATGGTTTGGACATGTTCAGAGGAGGGACAGTGGGTATATTGGTAGAAGGATGTTAGAAATGCAGCTGCCAGGAAAAAGACAAGAGGGAGGCCAAAGAGGAGATATATGGATGCAGTTAGAGAGGACATGAAGGTAGTTGGAGTGAGGACAGAGGATGCAGAGGACAGAGTGAGGTGGAGGAGGATGACTCACTGTGGCGACCTCTGAAGAGGGAAAAGCCGAAAGAAGAAGAAAAAGGAAAGATTCTCGCTCCCAAAAGTTAAACTATTGTTCATTGTAGATCCATTAAAAGGTTGACTAGACAGTATTTTAACTAGAGATGATGACAAACTGGAGTTGAAATGATCTATTCCTTTGTCAGCTGTGTCTAATGCTCCTTTTTTCAAACAGACAACTTTTACTTAAATGTGTTTACTGCAGTTAAAATGACACATTAGTTTTATTTTCCATCCATCCATCCATCCATCCATCCACTGTCGTCCGCTTATCCGGGGTCGGGTCGCGGGGATAGCAGCCTAAGTAGGGAGGCCCAGACTTCCCTCTCCCCAGCTACTTGGAGCAGCTCCTCTGGGGGAATCCCAAGGCGTTCCCAGACCAGCCGAGAAACATAGTCCCTCCAGCGTGTCCTGGGTCTTCCTCTGGGTCTCCTCCCGGTGGGACATGCCCGGAACACCTCACCAGGGAGGCGTCCAGGAGTTTTATTTTGTATTAAATAAAACCTTTCAAATATATAATCATTCCTCTTTCTTATTTTGCTTAATGGTTTTTAACTCATCCCTGAAATTCTGATGCACAGAATCACAAGTCCAAGTGTGAACTGTGTCAGAGTAAACACAATAAAAACATGTACAGTATTATTTGCAGCATTGTTCGTTAAAATGGCTCAACATTATTAATGTATTACAAAAAATATACATAGGAACACTTAATGGTATTGTAGACCATTGCATTTGTCAATACATTCAGCAAGTACTTTTACTTTAATACTTTAAGTATTTTTAAAAGCAAGTACTTATTTACTTTTACTTAAGTAAAAATATTAATTACGGTACTTCTACTTTTACTAGTGTACATTTTTGTCTGTTTATGTGTACTTTTACTTAAGTACAGTTGTTTTTTTAGTACTTTCTCCACCACTGGCAGAAATATACTGAGAAAAGTTTAGTTATTATGATACATGGTGCTGCTTTGACCAATACAGTACTTTGAGAATACAGTAATTTGTTGACGGTCCCTAAGAGAAACAGCGCCCCTCTGGGACAGACTGAGAGCAGGCTGCCTGTCGGCTCGAACGAGGAAGTCACAGCTGAATCCACGGAGCATGAACGTGAAATATACAACGGAAAATTACTTTTACCACTGCAGCACACACTGGATATCCTTATATTTAAGGCTGATTTCAAAATTCAATTAAATTCAGTTTAATTATATAGCGCCAAGTCACAAACTCCTGCATGAACCTCAAATACGGGTGTCTGTTACATTGTTGCTGTTGTCTGCGAGGTAACACTATTGCGAGGTAATGCAAAAACTCTTGCGTGAACCCAAAAACTTTTGCGTGCGCACGCAAAACTATTGCGAGGGAACTCAAAGACAAAAATTTCCCCATGTCCCCATAATCCGTGGTTATTTGGTTTTTATTTTGAAACGGAATAACGAAAGAACGAACCATACACGGATTCCCCATGGGCTGTTGCCAGATTGGGCGGTTTACCGCCATTTGGGCGTTTTTCATTAATTTGTGCGGATTTGGAGTCAGATCGGCAGTTTCCGAGTTAACCTATTAAATACATTTCAAACAATCATTCATCATCATTTCATAGCAAAGCTCCTCTGGCCTTTCTCCTTCACTGATTGGCTATTGTCATCTGCCAGGGCGATCACAACAGAGAACTAGTGAGGCAGTTTTAGTGGACACCTCGTTGAGTGGGCTGGTCCGTAGCGGCGGTACGTCGAAGCGGCCGCCATATTGGATGTGGCAGAACTGCTGGTCAACTGATAGAAGGAAACGGACTGAACTTCATAAAGCACCGTTCTACAAAGTGTTTTATGTTGATACCTGTCATTCACACACACTAATATATTTGGAAAACAAACAGGCACCAAAGACAACATTCATAACTTTTAAAGTGATTTAAAAAAATGTTTATTCCTTAAATGTTTAGGTTATAGGTAAACACATAAGCCAACAATATTTTGAGTGTTTACAACTAATAACGTGTGTAACACTATTTACTGTGATGATAAATATAGAAATATTCATTAGTGAACATTTAGTGTGTCTAGAATAATCAGATCCTGAAATGTGACATAATAAAGAACACCAATGATAACATTTAAATGGTTTTGATTAATCACATTGAACATATAAACACAGGTATATCTTTACAGGAGTTGGGGGTATTGTGTGTGTGTGTATATA
>JBBPBX010005094.1:4507-31245 GCA_038048925.1 Garcialebias charrua
GAGAGAGAGAGAGAGAGAGAGAGAGAGAGAGAGAGAGGCGGCCTAAACCCGCCTCAGAGCCTCCACAAATGAGCCAGGCCTGGTCGAAGAAAAGGTTTGTGCCATGTCAGGTAGGACCTCCACGGTCTTCTTCAACAAACCGCGACAGAAAGCAGAAGTCAGCCTGAGACAGGACTGCTTCACCACCATTTAGGCGTTTCCACCCAAAGGGAAAAAAGGAAAGCTGAACTTTTAAAAATACCAGCTGTTGTGCTAAAGAAGCCATGATTAACTGGTGTAGAACATGCAAAAATACAAAATCACTCAAATGTTTGTGTAACAAAGACAAATTGTTGTTTGATCATGAAAATAAAGTCTCAGAAAACACAAAATGTTTTGTGTCCCGTCTTAGCTGCAGGGGGGAAAACACAACACCTTTTTATGCAAAACGTGTCAATAAAGAGTCAGTGGGACTGGTTCACACACCTGACTTCCCCCGCTCTAATAAGACACTGTCTCCCAGGAGACGTTATGAGTCCCTGCAGGGGGTCAGAGACCTGTCTGCCAAGGCAGAATGACTCTCTGACCCCAGCAGTGGGACAGACAAGCCTGCTGAGGAGCAGACGGGGGGCGCGCTCACAGTAGAGCTGTCATAGGGCCGGAAATCCATGGCCCTACCCTACCCGAGCCCTTAGTTTAATTACCCAAGCCCGAGGGAGCCCGCTCATTTCCTAGAAATCACCGCCCGACCCGACCCTACCCGATTAAAAAAAAAAAAAAACACTACGTTTATTTATTAAGCTTTTACTGCGTTCTCCCACTCAGCAAAAGAACTTGATGTTGTTCTTCTGTGTTTTGATGGAGGAGGTGTGAGCGCGCTGCTCGCGGTGACTTTTGATGTTGAAGCTTCAGGAAGTTCAGGTGCGGCAACTTGTTCCGCCGCAGATGAGAGCAGTGTGCGGACGTGAGCGTGCACCTGACGCACGTCAGCTGGTGACATCATTTTGAGCTTGTTAAAGTTAGGCCACAGAAATAATGCAACTCTGTGCAAGTCGTGGATAATAATTTTGCGCTCCAGCACTTCTGCATGTCTGCGGCGCAGAAACGCCTGCTGCGGAGAGTCTGTGTGTGAGGACTGGCAGTGTTGCTTCAGTTTCTCATTCCAGAGACAAACCAGGTTGATGGTGGGATATTTGTCACCCTCCAGTTCTCTCTGTGCACGGTAAAATGGTTCGAGAAATGTCACTAAAAAGTCCAGCATGTCGGGGGAGACGCTGTCCAGGCGCGCCTGCTCTCTGGCTGAGTTGCGCAATTTAGTGGCTGCGCTGCGGTTTTCACCATCTAAATTCACTCTATTAATTATTTCCTCATCAGTAAACTTACTGCCTTATATTCTTTACAAGCAGATTAAAACAATTTTATATTGTGTGCATTTTTATTTAGTTTTGTTTGTGCTGTATGATTAAAAAAACCACATCAAAGCCCGAGCCCGACCCGGCCCGCCAATCAAACGCAAAAATATGGCCCTACCCTACCCGAAGTCGGGTAGGGCTCGGGTAGGGTAGGGCTCGGGCGAAGAAACGACACCTCTAGCGCTCACAGGCCGCCCTCCCGCCTCACACACAAGGTCAACATGCCCTGCAGGCTGACAGCACGGGCTGTAGCGTGGGAGGCATGCAGGCAAAATCCCTAGGTCATGTCAATCATAACTCACGGATAAAATTGCAATTTTTCAAGAGACCACCACCCTTCCTGGGAGTGGTAAAGTCAGCCATAACCCCATCTCATGCTCACGTGCTAAGAGAGGAAATTTGCTCCAGGATGTAGAAAAATGTAATCAGGACAATTCCTGCTCACAATGCAAACAGAGGGTACTTCAGCAAGTACTTCGTCATTCCAAAGAGAGGGGGCGGTCTTCGGCCGATTTTGGATCTCAGAGGTCTAAACAAAAAGATAGGAACATTCAAATTCACCATGTTGACCTTAAAACAGGTACTCTACTCGGTACGCCCGAGAGTCTACTTTTGTAGTGTGGACTTAAAGGATGCCTTTTTCCACATCAGCATCCGGAGTACACACAGGAAATTTCTATGTTTTTCCTTCGAGAACAACACACACGAGTTCCTAGCCATGCCTTTTGGTCTAAAAACCACCCCAAGGACATTCACAAAATGCCTGGAGGTAGCTCTGGCACCCATGAGGGGCCAGGGCATCAGAGTGTTGAATTATCTAGACGAACTGTTGGTTCTTGGAGACAGCACGATCCAGGCAAAAGCACACACAGACATGGTGATGTATCACCTGAAATCATTGGGTTTTGTCATAAACCTGGAGAAGAGCAGTTTGGCTCTATCTCAGATTTCTGTGTTTCTGGGAGTAGAATTGAACTCCATTCGTTACAGGGCATGGCTCTCAGAGGCACGGGTGGCAACCCTTCGGCTCTGCTTAGCACGTTTCCAGCTGGGCGAGACGGTGTCTCTCAAACTGTGCCAACATCTGTTGGGCCTGCTAGCTGCAGGAATCGTTTGTGTTCATCTGGCCTTATTACATATGCGACCTTTGCATGTCTGGGTCAACAAGTAGCTGGACCTCGCTCCCCTCATCAAATGAGGGGGATGAAAGTCAGCCCGGAATGTATGAAGGCCCTGGAGCCATGGAACAACCCCACATTGTTCAGCAGAGGAGTCACACTGGGCCAGGTATTGTCCCGAGTCCTGGTGACAACAGATCCGTCAAAAACAGGGGGGGGGGCTCTGCAGGGACCAGTACGTCCGTGGGATCTGGACCCAACAGGAGGCCCGGTTACACATAAATTTCCTGGAGCTGCTAGCAGTGTTTTTGTCACTGAGACATTTTTACAGTAAAGGCTTGGTAACAGGTGCACTGTCACCTACATCAACAGGGAGGGAGGAACACAGTCCCAACCCCTCCTAATGCTGACAGAAGTTGCTCACATGGTGTAGCTCCTGGATCTTGTCACTGAGGGCAACCCACGTGCCAAGGGAGCTAAACCATGTGGCAGATGCCCTGTCTAGGGGAGTCTCCTCCCCTCAGAATGGCGCTTGAACCCACGTATCGTGGACCAGATCTGGGCACGATTCGGGAAAGCAGACGCAGATCTGTTCGCCTGCAGCAACAACACTCAGTGCGCTCTGTACCACTCCATATGGGACGTGAACCCACCATCGGGGATGGACGCCCTGGCATACAGCTGGCTAGCAGGGAGACGGTATTACGCGTTAACTCCCGTCCCATTGATTCAGGCGACGCTGGAGCGTGTACGCAGGGGAGCTCTCTCTCTAATATTGATAGCCCCCAAGTGGCCAATGAAAGCATGGTTTGCAGAAGTGATCTCACTCCTGACTGGAATACCTTGGCAGCTGCCCCCACACAGGGAACTACTGACCCAGGTTCACGGGGAGATACTGTATCCATGCCCAGAACTGTGGCAGCTCTGGGTCTGGCTGCAGAAAGGGACCGGTTAATAGCTTCCGGACTACCCAGTAATGTGGTAAACACAATATAGGGAGCGAGAGCACAGTCCACACAGACGCTCTATGCACGTAAGTGGCGTGTTTTTGAGAGCTAGTGTATGGAGAGGAATATTGCTCCATATTCCTACAACTTAGTGCAGCTCCTCACCTTTCTGCAGGACCTGCTGGAGAGAGAACGCTCCTTTTCAACCTTAAAGGTCTTCTTGTCAGCCATCTCGGCATGCCACGAAGGCTGGGGAGGTAAATCACCAGGTGCCCACCCTCTGATGATACGATTCATGAGGGGCATACTGAGAAAGAGGCCTCCAAGCAGGACTCTGGCCCCTGAATGGGACCTACATTTAGTCCTGGACGCCTTGTGCAAACCTCCATTTGAGCCTCTTAGCAGCATTAAGATAGACGTTATCTTATAAAACTGCATTGCTCTTAGCTCTGTGTTCAGCAAAACACGTGGGTGACCTCCACGCATTATCTGTACATCCAATGTGCACCACCCTTAGCAAAAAGTAGTATATTAAAGTATACTTCAAGTATACTTTTTAGGTACTTATCTGACTTGAAGTATACTTTTTAAGTACTTATCTAGGATATACTAAAAAGAAGTTTATTTAAGTATACTAAGAGTATACTTATTTTATACTTTAAAATAAGGCTGTGTAGTAATCTGACTTGAATTATACTTTTTAGGTACTTATCTGAGATATACTAAAAATAAGTTTATTTAAGTGTACTAAGAGTATACTCATTTTATGCTTTAAAATAAGGCTGTGTAGTAATCTGACTTGAAGTATACTTTTTAGGTACTTATCTGAGATATACTAAAAATAAGTTTATTTAAGTGTACTAAGAGTTTACTCATTTTATACCATACCATACCATACCATTTTATTTATAAAGCACTTTAAACAGGAACAAGTCCACCAAAGTGCTGGACAAACAAACACGCAACAGGCAACACATACAATGAAGTACAACACGAAAAACATAAAAACATTGCAGATCATAAATCAAACGATCCAGTACACATCAGCTGGCATTGAAAGCGATGGAGTAGTAGTGAGTTTTTAACCGGGATTTGAAAACCGAGAGGGAGGGGGCCTGTTTGATGAGCAGCGGTAACTCGTTCCAGAGTCTTGGGCCTGCTACAGAGAACGCTCTGTCACCCCTGCGCTTAAGGCGAGTTTCTGGAACTATTAAGAGTACCTGATCCTCTGACCTCAAAGCACGTGGAGGGACATATGGGTGTATCAGATCCGAGAGATAGGCGGGGGCGAGACTGTTCAGCGATTTGTAGACATACATGAGAATTTTGAATTGGATTCGAAGATGAACCGGTAGCCAGTGAAGGGAGGCCAAGACTGGTGTAATGTGCTCTCTTTTGCGTGTGCTGGTTAAAAATCGGGCAGCTGCGTTCTGAACCAGTTGTAATCGTGCAATGGTGGCTTGACTGACGCCAAACAGAAGTGAATTGCAGTAATCAAGCCTAGATGTAATGAATGCGTGAATCACTGTCTCCAGGTGCTTTTTGGATAATATGGGCTTCAGCTTAGACAGACGCCTCAGCTGGAAAAAACAGGATTTGACAATCATGTTTACATGACTGTTGAGTTTCATGGAAGGATCCATTATCACTCCCAGATTTTTGACTTTTTGTTTTTCTGACAGGGGTAGAGCAGACAGGTCAATGCAGTGGTTTGAGGTTTTGTACTTATAAATACTTATATACTTATATTTTATACTTTAAAATAAGGCTGTGTACTTGAAGTTTAGTTTTTATGAACTACATTAGAAGAATTTATAAATGTAAATTCAATGCATAGTTTAAATCTGTGACTGTTGATCAAAACCAACAAGAAATCACAACTCATAGTGCCACAATCAAAAACGAAACTAAAAAAATGGGGAGTGGTTTGTGTTGATTTCCCATAATGCTTAGCGGTATATTAGTGTTCAATTATAGTTTAAATCTGTATCCGTTGATCAAAGCCAACAAGAATTACAACTCATAGTGCAACAATCAAAAACAAAACTAAAAATAGGGAGTGGACTATGTTGATTTCCCATAATGCTTAGCAGTATTTTAGTGTTCCAGGCTGCACCTTGAGTCAGAAGGACGTCTGTGATACAGAACTGCTCTTGTACGCTATTCGAGCTTGGGTATTACCTGTTGTGAGGCTCAGAGTGTCTGCTTTGGGTTTAACTCACACAATGTTAAGAAAGAAGTCACAGAGCATGGTGCAATATATGTGCTCTCTGACATACATCAATTATTGTAAATATCAGCAGGTTGTATCGGATCTGCCCCATTCCTAGTATAACAAGTGCATTAGGAGTATAAAGAAAAGTATACTTCAATAAACTAAAAATATGAACTAGAAGTACACAATAAGTACATTGGAAGTCTAATTAAAATTGTACTACTAGTATACTTTAAGTATACTTCAATAAACTAAAATATGAACTTGAAGTACACAATAAGTACATTGGAAGTCTAATAAAATGTGTACTACTAGTATACTTAAAGTATACTTTTTATAAACTAGAATTGTCCCGATTTAGTACAATGAGGTATACTTATAGTATACTACAAGTACACATTGAGAAGTATACTTTATATACTTGTACTTGTACTCAAGTATACTAGATAAAGTATACTTCAAGTGTACTTCTTTTTGCTAAGGGCAGATTTTCCCCAGACAGGTCAAAGGTCACCCAGCGGCCAAACCTCGCGTATGTGCCAAAAGTCCCAACTCAAAACCCCAGAAGCCTGGACTTCGAACTGTCAACTTTTCCTCCTCCCNAATTTGCTCTTTAACGACTTTTGACTTTAGGAAAAAATACATTTATTAACATATCCCAATATAATTAGGACATACACTAAAAAGATGGTAGTCAAAAAATAAAAAGAGGCGTTCAAAACAGAGCAGAGACTGACATGTTTTCTCACTTTGAAACGGAACAAATGGTTTAATGAAGAGACTTACTGCTGATGTTAGTTTACGACTCGGTCATGTTTACGTTGGTTCTCCTGTGTAGTGTCGTCACTTTTCAAAGCACGTCGGCGTCGCGCTCGCGCAGGTTTTTATTTTTTTATTTTTATGAAGCGTGGTGGAGCTCCCACACTTTAGAGGACTTGGCTCTGCGTCAGTCATTTGTAAAACACCGCCTCTAATCTGTTTTCGCCTCCCCACTCACTCTGTTGAACCAGAGCCCTGAACTCGCGCTTACTTGGCTGCGGCCATAGATGTCCCGCCCACTATAGTCTGTCTTGAGACTGATTGGGTAAATCTCGCGCTCCAACAAAGATGTTTTATTGTCGACAAGATGTCTCACTGTGTCTTGAAATCCAGTCAGTGGGAAATGATGCATTCTGATGCAGTCACGGGTCTGACCCCCCCCCCCTTCCTCAAAAACAAAAACTCATCGGATCTACACGAATCACGTAAATGATATATTTTGCTTTGAAAACGGCGATTTTCGCCGAAAGGTGACTAGTTTGCAGGTATGAAGATAGACCTCTGACCGTTTTTGCTAAAATAATGTTCAATGAATGAAATTTCCTCTCAAAATATTTTAAATTTAGCGCCGTTTTTTTAGACCGTAAATCCGGATTTTCCGGTCACGTGTCAGCAGAACCGATCTGACGTCACGTCCGATACTGAACTCTGCTCAAACCGTACATTGAATGGACAAAAATATAAACGCATCCGTCGAATTTAGCCAATTAAAACTACATTTTAGCGATTTGGCTTCAGTTTGGGGAAAAAAAAGTTATTTTGAGTGATGCACAACGAACGGAAAGGTTTATATTCTCCGTTTTGCTTTTTTTTTTCAAGGGAGGTTTCACATTGAGCACCAGATGGCAGCAGAGCTATCGTGATAACTCTTACAGAAGCAACACGGAGAATATAAACCTTTCCGTTCGTTGTGCATCACTCAAAATAACTTTTTTTTCCCCAAACTGAAGCCAAATCGCTAAAATGTAGTTTTAATTGGCTAAATTCGACGGATGCGTTTATATTTTTGTCCATTCAATGTACGGTTTGAGCAGAGTTCAGTATCGGACGTGACGTCAGATCGGTTCTGCTGACACGTGACCGGAAAATCCGGATTTACGGTCTAAAAAAACGGCGCTAAATTTAAAATATTTTGAGAGGAAATTTCATTCATTGAACATTATTTTAGCAAAAACGGTCAGAGGTCTATCTTAATATTTATATATGTTGTGCCATTTTTTGAAAAGTTAAAAGAACATGTCAGTGGAGCTTTAATGTAAATGCCGTGGACCGCACGAAGCAGAGGCAGCTGCAGATGTTGGTGGAGCAACGAGTTAACATGTGAACACACGAAGGAAGGCTTCACCAGCTCCCAGTAAGAAATTAACTCTTTTTTACCTTCATTATGGCTCCAAATGTACAAACCGGATTCCCAAAAAGTTGGGACACTAAACAAATTGTGAATGAAAACTGAATGCAATGATGTGGAGATGGCAAATATCAATATTTTATTTGTAATAGAACATAGATGACAGATCAAAAGTTTAATCTGAGTAAATGTAACATTTTAAAGGAAAAATATGTTGATTCAAAATTTCACAGTGTCAACAAATCCCAAAAAAGTTGGGACAAGTAGCAATAAGTGGCTGGAAAAAGGAAATTGAGCATATAACGAACAGCTGGAAGACCAATTAACACTAATTAGGTCAATTGACAACATGATTGGGTATAAAAAGAGCTTCTCAGAGTGTCAGTGTCTCTCAGAAGCCAAGATGGTAAGAGGATCACCAATTCCACCATTGTTGCGCAGAAAGATAGTGCAGCAATACCAGAATGGTGTTACCCAGCGTAAAATAGCAAAGACTTTTAAGTTATCATCATCAACCGTGCATAACATCATCAAAAGATTCAGAGAATCTGGAACAATCGCTGTGCGTAAGGGTCAAGGCCGTAAAACTCTACTGGATGCTCGTGATCTCCGGGCCGAGCTGCTGTATGTAACTTTAATATATTTCTTCACTCTGTCACTATCTCCTGACAGACTGATGTTAGACAAGTAATCTCTGAAAAAAACTAGTCTTCTGGCTTCTCCAGGTGGTACTACAAGCATTTCTAAAAACCCACAGTGACCCGCCGTTAACCAGCCAATAAAAACAGAGTTTTTAACCAGCCAATAAAAACAGAGTTTTTAACCAGCCAATAAAAACAGAGTTTGGTTCATGAACAAGCTTCTCACGCCCATCCCCCGCCCATCCCCCGCCTGTCCCAACCCCGCCTGGCCAGTCACGAGACAGGCCATGCTGTGGAGGAGCAGCTAAGGAGGGTGAGTTGCAGGTCAGCCAGAGCAAGGGGGAGGGACCAGAAAGGTGTCTCTGTTCAAAATGTTTCCGTCCAACGTTTTCCAGAAACTACATACTGTAGCTTTAAACGTCACTGCAGGAATGCCACTGTAATAATCTAGGCAGTGTGATCAGTTTACTGATTTTACCTATATACTTGATGTAAATTTGAGCAAGGTTTAGACTGACACAAATTATCATCAATAATTCACGGGTTCTCATTTTTTCAGAATAATTTATAAATCTGTGACTCGGTGATGAGATGTAAAGACATGAAACATTAATTTATGTTGAAACAGCAGAACTGAATAATTTAATTAACAAATCATTAAATTACATCACACATTTGTACATGGATTTATCGATCAGGATTTCCTATAAATTTACTTCAGCAGATGAAATCACGCGTCCGTAACTTTTAAGTACAACAGAACAAAGTACAGGGAACCCTCGACTTACGGCACCCCCGACCTACGGCAACCCGGACTTACGAACGCACTGTTAAAAAAATAAAATAAAATAAAAATTCAACCTTTTTTTAAATAAATGAATACATGTACAGTACTGTACAGTCACCAAGCACTTAGCCTATCCTAACACAGTTTTTAAAGATAAGGAGTGAGTTGAATTGTCTCCCTTTCACATAAAGTGAAAGTAGCTCCCTTTATGTGAATGGAGCCTACTGGAGTAAAGGGAGACAATTCAACTGACTCCTTTAAAGTGAAACTAAACGGGCTCTGGGTCTTTAACTCCTCCCCAAGTTCAAATTCAAAATCTTCTCCAAAATGGGCATTCCGATAGACTGTAGAGGCACCGCCTAAAGGAGGGGAGGAGGTGGGGTTAGAGCAAGTAGGTGGGTGTGGCCAGGACCGTGACATGCAGCTAGCATTAGCATAATATTATGCAACATGGAGAGTGAACACAGCGACACAGGTCTTTTCTCCACCTCCCTCACCAGAAACTGAGGGAGACTTGGAGCAGAGAGCCACAGGTCCTGATCAGTTCGAGCTGCTGGCTACAGGCACTGACGCTCTTATGCAAGAATCTGGTGGTGTGGACCGAACGGGTCCAGCATCTGAGTGGTAAATTTATATTAGCAACATAGGCTAATGTTCAAAGCAGTAACAAATTATCTTTTTTTAAATAATTTTCAACTATCTCAATCCAAATTGTAAAGCAATAAATAAAAAAAACCTTTCAAAAGGTGCACCTGTGGTCACTGCAGCTTCCTCTCACCTGTAGAAAACATGTGTTGTAGGGAGACGCCAAGGGTATAATTATGAATTATTTAGTACTTCCTAAAGCCCTAATAAATATACTATATATTAAAAAACACACCAATAAACCTGGTCTTGAATACACTGTGCATTTTATTCTCTTAAAAGCATTTCTCCTGTGATGTGAATTACTATGGGTATGCATTACTCTACCAGTAAAAGCACACACAAACTTGTAAAAAATGAGTAAAAATACTAAATGATATACATGTTGAACTCCACATTCAGTTAAAATTAATTTTTATATAGTAAATGTGTTAAAATGGACTGCTCATAGTCAACATAATCAATTATGAAGCTCATTGTTCTGTCAACACTAGACCTCTGTATTGATAAATACATTTCCAAATCATACATCAAAGTCAAAATTCAAAGTCAACTTTATTGTCCAAACTGCAATATGTACAGAACATACACAGGATTGAAATTGCATTTCTCTCAGATGCATGCATAATTTAAACAAACATTTAATAAACATGTTTACATCAGCAATTTTTACAAAGTAATGTTTAAATTTAATATAAATTATAATTGTTTCAGGTGTGCCAATATTAAATATTGTAAAACAAAAGAAACAAAGTGCAATAATCAATTAGAGTAATCCAAATTGTACATTATTAAAAAAGTTATAGGAAGCATAAACTTTTTAAACGTTAAAATTTAAAAGTTTCCTGTACTTGAATTTATGACTGATAAAAAAATCCCTTTCTGACATAGGTTATGGCCAGATGTGAACAGGTGGGTGTGTACACCTGTGTTACAGACCACCCAGGTGCCCAGTCCGCACAGGGTTAGAAGAAAACATAAATAATAATTTAACACAAGTACATAGTAATTTACATAAAGGGTATCCTATTCTAAAAGAAGTTCACAGAACCAGATGCGAAGTGCCAAATGTGTGACATGTATTTCAAATTCAGCGGAAGATGATGCAGAGAGTCTCGGCCAGAGCTGCGTCATCTCTTGAGACCTCCATCCACGACAATGTTGGGTGCAGCTGAGACCTTGGTGTTTGTTTCTGGCTGGCAGGTGGAGCATCCTGCGGGTGGAGCATCCTGAAGGTGGTCTCGAGTGTTTGGGACTGCTGCACGGCTCAGATTCCCTGGATGTGGAACGCCTCATATGGAGCTAAAAAACAACAACACATTTTTAATCACCTTACAAAAAACATACTTGAGAAACATTACTGTTTTATCACTTTGTTGATCTGTCAAACAGATGACCCAGTGCAAAATAAATACTGCTGCACAGTGCTGATGAACATGATATATTCATTCACCAAGTACATATTATTTTATAAATACCACAACATTATTTGCAGCAAAAGAAATTTAGTTAGAAAATTAGAAAGAGTTAGTCATTTTGTACTGTTTGTTGATTATTTTTGTTTAATCTGATGTTGGAGAAAAGGGGCAGATATAATAAGATTTATTCTTCTTTCTGCTACCTTTCATTTTTTTATATTTTGTACATTATCATTTATGGGATTGTCTTGTATTGTTTCTTTTGTAAAAAAAATGAACAAATTTAATAAACATAAACATAAACATCGTAACTAGTACAACAGCTAAAATTAGCGCCAGCTAGTCTCCATTGTTTTTTGATGTCACGGTCTTCATTATCTCAGAGTTCACACACTCTGCGGTGTTCATAAGAAACACTAGATTCTTAGCATTTAAACGCATTTACAACACAAACTAACGATCAGCAACAGATAAACGCCACGACCTTATGTGGGGCCACACCGAAGCAAGGTTGCAGGCCGCAATAAACAGCACTTGAAGAAACACGTCATATACTCCAAAAATAAATTATGGAATGGAAAGATGTAAAATGGGACTCACCTCCAAACGGATTGTAACCTGATGGTGTAAGGGTGGGTGGACAATGAACATCAGTTTGAAGAGCTTTTATGGAACATCGTAGCTCTTCTATGCTAATGCTATGATGCTAATCTCTGATCCAACTCCGCTCCGCCCTGAGCTCTGCAGGGGGGAGTGACCTTCTCGGGGGCGTGGCTACAGTTTTATATTCAGGCAGGAGACGATGTGACGTCACAACGGAGCAGACATGTCACAACTGAGCATTTGAACTAATAGTAAAATTAACGTGCAATAACCTCTGTTCAACCCATAGGGCTACAGTGAACACGTTTTTAGACCAAATATTGCCGATTTTAACTAATACGCACAAATACATGAAAATTAACACAGAAATAGTGCTCAGAAACATTTTAAACACATTCTAGGGAGTTTATCAGCTAAAAAAACTTAAATTTGGGTTTAGTTTAACTTTAACTGTGTTAGGATAAGCTAAGTGCTTGGTGACTGTACAGTACTGTACATTTATCTATTTATACATTAAAAAATAAATATATATTTTTTAAATAAATAGATAAATGTACAGTACTGTACAGTCACCAAGCACTTAGCCTATCCTAACACAGTTTTTAAAGATGAAGGAATGAGTTGAATTGTCTCCCTCCTCCCTATCAGGCACCATTCCCATAAAGGGAGCTAGCTCCCTTTATGTGAAAGGGAGACAATTCAACTCATTCCTTCATCTTTAAAAACTGTGTTAGGATAGGCTAAGTGCTTGGTGACCGTACAGTACTTCATTTATTTAAAAAAAAAAAAAATGTATTTATTTTTTTACTATATGATTCGACTTACGTTTTTTTCGACATACGAACGGTCCTTAGGTTCGGAACTCGTTCGTAAGTCGAGGGTTCCCTGTAAAATAAGATGACATATTACTTTTATATCTGTAGGCACATTAACTTAAAGACCGTGTAAAGTGAAATTAAATTTGTGTTTTTAGTTTGTCACATGGCATAAATATGTGTTATTAATCACCCATATAAATCTGACTGATTAAAAACATTGTTTTCCTTATAAAATTGTCTCAAAAATCATGAAAAAACATGATTTTGCCTTGCCCTGGAACGCTAGGGGCGTGTCAGTGCGTGGGCGTGGTTTCAGTGCAGTACTGCGCCGTGCCCAGCCCCCTTCAGAGCTGAGCTGTGTGGGGAGGCAGACAGGGGAAGCAGTGATCCACCTGTTCCGTTTTTATCTGAGTTCTGGCTTCCAGCAGCTTCTTTTTCCAAGAGTTACGCTGTTTTTAGTGCAATAACAACTCTGGTTATGTTTTTAAAGTTGAGGACACATAACTCCGCTGTTATAATCAGCGCTATTTTAGAAGATGAGCGGACTCGCGGTCCGACCCGGTCACATCGCATGCGGGGTCTGATCGCCTCTCACACACACACACACACGCGCGCGCGCGCGCACCCGGTCACATCGCATGCGGGGTCTGATCGCCTCTCACACACACACACACGACACGCGCGCGCGACCCGGTCACATCGCATGCGGGGTCTGATCGCCTCTCACACACACACCGCGCGCGACCCGGTCACATCGCATGCGGGGTCTGATCGCCTCTCACACACACGCGCGCGCGACCCGGTCACATCGCACGCGGGGTCTGATCGCCTCTTACACACACACACACACGCACGCGCGCGCGGGGGGGGTGGGGGCGGAGGTGCGCGGAGGTGCAGGTGGCATGTGGTCGCTCCAGCAGCACGCCAGTACTGGAGGGAGACGGTCGGTAGCGAGTGAACGGCTCCACCGAAGAACGCATTTATACGGCTGGAGCTGCAGGGGGTGGGGCTATACTAATGAGGACCGCGTGACGAAACGCGGTCACATTTAAACCACGCCTAAAAAATCCTGAAAGAGAAATATGTTTATACACAGTTTGATCTATAACTCCAAAATTAATTGAGCTACAATTTTGAGACTTTTTACTCATTTACAAGATTACAATTACGACATTTATAATGTTTATTGAAGAAAATGTTGAAATTCACTTTACACGGTCTTTAAAGTTTAGTTAACTGGCTTAGATAAGGAGAAAGTTTAGGAGAAGGATGGAAGGAAAAAGGAAGTAAGGAGAGGTAATATCTTGATGTATTTAACCAGGAAAACATGGCAGCTCTCCGGCCGATCTCAGCTAAATGTCGGTACACTTTGGCAAAGCATCTGTCAACTTTGTTACATCGTGAAGACGGTAAATCCCCCTTGGTCCAACAACTGGTCAGTCTGTTTACTGTTTTCAGCGTCTCCAGACGTCTGCTTCAACTCAGACCGCAGTAACGGCATTTCCTGGTTTGAGTTTTCAGAATAAAACTTTTCTTGGGAGGAAAATTCATTCAGATGGAGCTTAGAGCTCAAGGTCGGGTTTCAGCTAGCTTGCTGAAACCCTTGCTAATAGGACGGGGTATTTGACGCTTGACCACGCGTCCATCACCTTTTTAGGAGAAAAACTTCCAGCTCAGTTCTCCCGTTAGACTGAAGAAAAACAGGAAGTCGGGGTATTTGAAGCTGACTTGACCCAGAAACGTACCGTATTCTCTGGCGTATAAGTCGCACCTTTTTGCCTACATTTCTAAGCCCTATGACTTATAGGCCGGTGCGACTTATACGTCGATTTTTCCAATATTTTGGTCATAATTTGACTTTGGTCAAAAACTCCAAAAATGGTGCAGTACCAGTTTCGGCCGCTATGGGCGCTAAGAAACCCTTTACAGTACCTACACTGTTGACATCTGCCTGGTCCAAAAATGGTGCAGTGACACAGAAGATGAAGACTTCAATGGTTTTGAATAAATAAATAAAAACCATAAAATAAATACAGTATCTGTTTCTGTCATCATTTTAAACTGAGACACGTTTTTTACTGTAATGTCAGCTAATAAAAATATATTTTTATGTGTTTATCTTTAAAGATAAATGATGAAAGACACAAAATATACAAAAATTATGTTCATTTATTAATGAAAAGTTCAACTAAGACACATCAAACAAAATACTGTAGTTTTTATGTGATAATCTTGTCAAAAGTCCTTCCAAACAATTTGGCAGCCAGTCCAAAATAATGTTCATTTATTAATGAAAAGTTCAACTAAGACACATCAAACAAAATACTGTAGTTTTTATGTGATAATCTTGTCAAAAGTCCTTCCAAACAATTTGGCAGCCAGTCCATTTTGGGCAAAACACCAGTTCACGTGAGGTGCGACCTATAGGCCGGTGCGACTTATACGTTGATTTTTCCATTTAATTGGGCATAATTAGGTTGGTGCGACTTATACTCCGGTGCGACTTATACGCCGACGAATACGGTAGTCCTTTCTGATTGGCCAAATGGCACCAGGAGAGGCATGAGAGTGACATCAGAGGATGCAGAGGTTAGGTTATGTCAGAAAGGATAAAGTATTAGTTTTAAGACGACAGCATTTTTGATAAAAACTGATTAAAACTATCTTAACATTTTAACAAACACTTTTTGACCTGTCATTTTAATTAAAACAACGTCATTAAAGCATTACATATCTTAACATTTTAACAAACACTTTTTGACCTGTCATTTTAATTAAAACAACGTCATTAAAGCATTACTGAAGCATCGACTTCAGCTCGGCATTCAACACCATCATCCCCCAACAGCTCATCCATAAACTGGACAGTCTGGGGCTGAACACCTCAATGTGTAACTGGCTGCTAGACTTCCTGACCGGGAGACCACAGACAGTACGGATCGGGAGTAACACATCTAGCACCATCACATTGAACACAGGGGCCCCACAAGGATGTGTGCTGAGCCCCCTTCTATTCACCCTGCTAACACACGACTGCACACCATCGTACAGCTCCAACCACTTCATCAAGTTTGCGGACGACACAACAGTGGTAGGTCTCATCAGCAACAACGATGAGACGGACTACAGGAACGAGGTGAGCCGCTTGGCCTTGTGGTGCGGACACAACAATCTCACTCTCAACGTGGAGAAGACAAAGGAGATTGTTGTGGACTTCAGGAAGAGGGATGCACAACATGCCCCTCTGACCATCAACAGCACCGCAGTGGAGAGAGTGGACAGCACCAAGTTCCTGGGAGTGCACGTCTCAAAGGACCTGTCCTGGAGCAGGAACACTGCAGCACTGGCCAAGAAGGCTCACCAGCGCCTCTACTTTCTCCGCAAGCTGAAAAGGGCTGGAGCTTCAACCCCCATCATGTGCACCTTCTACAGGGGTGCCATAGAAAGTGTCCTGACCAGCTGCATCACGGTGTGGTTTGGTGCATGCACTGCATCATGCCGCAAGAGCCTCCAGCGCATCGTGAAAGCAGCTGAGAAGATCGTCGGCACCTCCTTGCCCTCACTGCAGGACTTACACAGCAAACGCCTCACTCGGAAAGCCCACTGCATGGCAGGTGATCCCACACACCCACTACACAGCTGCTTCAGACTGCTGCCATCAGGGAGGAGACTGAGGAGTCTCCAGGCTCGAACCAGCAGACTGAGAGACAGCTCTGTTCATCAGGCAGTCAGAATGCTAAACACTCTGCCTGCTCTGCCTCCCCTCCCATTTGAACTGCCTTAACACAAAAAACTTTCTCACACATTACCACTCAACACAAAGTTTTTAACACTGGACTCTGTGTCATCAAACGGGTTATTCACTAAACTCTCGGTCATGTGCTCATTCAGTTTGCACTACTTCTCATATTTGCACTAATGTTTGTATTACATTACTGCCTATAGTCATACTACTGTTTACATTCACTGTTTACATTTATTAATACGGTTTACATTTATTACTACTGCTTTACATTTATTACTACTGTTTACATTTACACTACTTTTATCTACACTACTGCAGATACATATACAGCATTCTCTGACTAGCCTTATCTAAGGATGCCAAATGTGCCTTATGTGCCTCACTGCATATGCCACTTTGCCTCTATACCAACATCAACTACCTCATACATATACTGTGTACATTAACTTATATGCTGCTGTGCCACTCTTTGCAAATGTCAATGCTAGAACCTTCAGTTTATTTTATAGATATACTTTTTATACTTTTTATACTACTATGCAAAAACTCAGGACAGTATTACACTTTTATTATTTCATTTTATGCTTATGTTCATTGGGTGTTTGGTGTTTCAGGGGTGTTTGGTGTTTCAGTGTTGGTGTAAATTTTCATACTTTTATACTATTATGAAAAAACTCAGGACAGTGTTACACTTTTACTATTTTATGCTTATGTTTATTAAATGTTTTAGTGTTTAGTGTTTAGATGGTTACTGTTGCACCGAGGGACTGAGAGAAACGCAATTTCGGTCCTGTGTATGTCCTGTACATATTGCAGTTTTGACAATAAAGTTGACTTTGACTTACATTTGAAACCTTACTGATGATATAACAAAACCAGAGATTACTCTCTGATTATTAATTAGGACAACAAAATAAAAGTCTCTTGCTGAAGTGATTACCGGTAGTGTCCTGGATTCAAAACTGACTGAGATTACAGTATCACTGTGTCTTCACTTGCAGTTTCAGAGGAAAAATGCATCATGATCAACATTTTGAAATAACATTGAATCCTCAGCTTGAATTTAAACTGTTTGAATTAAACAGTCTTTGACTATCAAATCACCTGCACATAAACTCCCCCCCTCTCCTGATGGCCAGGTGCTGGTGCTGTCCTCAGACAGCGTTAAGGCTATCATTCATCAAGATTAATGCCCGGAAGGCCTCTGGTCCTGACAACATACCTGGTCGTGTGCTGAAGGACTGTGCAGGGGAACTCGCAGCGGTCTTCACGGACATCTTTAACATCTCACTGAGCCAGGCCATCGTCCCCACCTGTTTCAAAGCCACCACCATCATCCCTGTCCCAAAGAAGGCAACGCCCGCATGCCTCAATGACTATCGCCCAGTAGCACTCACCCCCATCCTGATGAAGTGCTTTGAACGGCTAGTCATGAAAAGCATCACATCTGTCCTCCCTGCCTCCCTGGATCCCTTCCAATTTGCATACCGACCTAATCGCTCAACCGACGATGCCATCTCCTCTGCCCTCCACACAGCTCTCACACATCTGGACACGAAGGACTCTTATGTTAGAATGCTGTTCATCGACTTCAGCTCGGCATTCAACACCATCATCCCCCAACAGCTCATCCATAAACTGGACAGTCTGGGGCTGAACACCTCAATGTGTAACTGGCTGCTAGACTTCCTGACCGGGAGACCACAGACAGTACGGATCGGGAGTAACACATCTAGCACCATCACATTGAACACAGGGGCCCCACAAGGATGTGTGCTGAGCCCCCTTCTATTCACCCTGCTAACACACGACTGCACACCATCGTACAGCTCCAACCACTTCATCAAGTTTGCGGACGACACAACAGTGGTAGGTCTCATCAGCAACAACGATGAGACGGACTACAGGAACGAGGTGAGCCGCTTGGCCTTGTGGTGCGGACACAACAATCTCACTCTCAACGTGGAGAAGACAAAGGAGATTGTCGTGGACTTCAGGAAGAGGGATGCACAACATGCCCCTCTGACCATCAACAGCACCGCAGTGGAGAGAGTGGACAGCACCAAGTTCCTGGGAGTGCACGTCTCAGAGGACCTGTCCTGGAGCAGGAACACTGCATCACTGGCCAAGAAGGCTCACCAGCGCCTCTACTTTCTCCGCAAGCTGAAAAGGGCTGGAGCTTCAACCCCCATCATGTGCACCTTCTACAGGGGTGCCATAGAAAGTGTCCTGACCAGCTGCATCACGGTGTGGTTTGGTGCATGCACTGCATCATGCCGCAAGAGCCTCCAGCGCATCGTGAGAGCAGCTGAGAAGATCGTCGGCACCTCCTTGCCCTCACTGCAGGACTTACACAGCAACCGCCTCACTCGGAAAGCCCACTGCATGGCAGGTGATCCCACACACCCACTACACAGCTGCTTCAGACTGCTGCCATCAGGGAGGAGACTGAGGAGTCTCCAGGCTCGAACCAGCAGACTGAGAGACAGCTCTGTTCATCAGGCAGTCAGGATGCTAAACACTCTGCCTGCTCTGCCTCCCCTCCCATTTGAACTGCCTTAACACAAAAAACTTTCTCACACATTACCACTCAACACAAAGATTTTAACACTGGACTCTGTGTCATCAAACGGGTTATTCACTAAACTCTCGGTCATGTGCTCATTCAGTTTGCACTACTTCTCATATTTGCACTAATGTTTGTATTACATTACTGCCTATAATAATAATAATAATAATAATAATAATAATAATGAATTCAATTTATAACGCACTTTTCATTAATGAAAATCTCAAAGTGCTACAAAGTGCAACAGAATTAAATGTCAATAAAACAAGTAATAAAACAAGTAAAATCAATAACAGTATCAACTAAGATCAAAAGTAGAATCATGAGGAGGTAGAGTATGCTCGGTTGAAAAGAAAGGTCTTCAAGCCGCTCTTAAAGTCAACCACAGACTGTGGGGCTCTCAGACAGTCAGGAAGAGAGTTCCACAGGCGGGGGGCAGCCACACTGAAAGCCCGGTCTCCCATGGTCCTTAATTTGGTTCTCGGAATGTGAAGGAGATTACTGTTCTGTGACCGCAGCGACCGGGTGGATGAGTATGGAATAAGAATATCCTTCAGATAATCTGGTGAAGTTCCATGTAAGCATTGATGTGTAATGAGAGCAGTTTTGTACTGAATTCTGTAGGCGACAGGAAGCCAATGAAGGTTATGGAGAATGGGCGTAATATGTTCAAATTTACGAACTCTCAACAAGATCCTTGCTGCACTGTTTTGAATATATTGAAGTTTCTGAAGGTTTTTGCCAGGGATTCCAATAAACAGGGAGTTGCAGTAGTCGAGCCTGGAGGAGACAAAAGCATGGACGAGCTTCTCAGCATCGGAAAAAGTTAGGGATGGGCGAAGTCTGGAGATGTTTCGAAGATGGAAGAAGCAAGTTTTAAACAGAAGCTTAATGTGATTTTCAAATGTAAGATTGGAGTCCATTTTTATTCCAAGATTAGTAACAGAGGTGGAGAGGGGGATGTCTTGTCCAGAAAAGGAAAGTGTTGTTATAGGAGATGTTTGTACCTGGTGAGGGGTGCCAATCAGTATGGCCTCAGTCTTGGAGCAGTTTAATTGAAGAAAGTTCTGATTCATCCATGCCCTAATTGCCTCCAGGCAGGCAGAGAGGGCAGTGAGTGAAGATGGAGATGACAAGGTGGAAGATGAGGATGCTCCAGTCCTGATGTAAAGCTGTGTATCGTCGGCATAACAGTGAAAAGAAATGTTGAACTGATTAATAATTTGACCTAAAGGCAGCATGTAAAGGGAAAACAGCAGGGGCCCCAGAACTGACCCCTGAGGGACACCACAGGAGACACAGACTGTCTGGGACGTGGCGTTGCCAAGACTAACACATTCCAGCCTATTGGAGAGGAAAGATTTGAACCAGTCCAGGACGGTGTCGCAGAGACCGACCTCCACATGAAGACGGTGGAGGAGGATACTATGGTCCACAGTGTCGAAGGCTGCAGTGAGGTCAAGGAGGACAAGGATGGAGGGAGAGCCAGTGTCAGCAGCCAAGAGGACATCATTGGTAACCCTCAGCAATGCAGTCTCTGTACTGTGAGCTGCCCTGAATCCAGACTGGAACTTCTCATACAGGGAGTGTTGTTGTAGGTGGTCCTGCAACTGAGCAGCAACAGCTTTTTCCAGCACTTCAGACAGAAAAGGGAGGTGTGAAATTGGGCGGTAATTAGAAAAAATGCCGGGATCCAAATTAGATTTTTTCTATATACTGTAGTCATACTACTGTTTACATTCACTGTTTACATTTATTAATACTGTTTACATTTACACTACTTTTATATCCACACTACTGCTGATACATATACAGTATGCCTTACTGCATATGCCACTTTGCCTATATACCAACATCAACTACCTCATACATATACTGTGTACATTAACTTACATGCTGCTGTGCCACTCTTTGCAAATGTCAATGCTAGAACCTTCAGTTTATTTTATAGATATACTTTTTATACTTTTTATACTACTATGCAAAAACTCAGGACAGTATTACACTTTTATTATTTCATTTTATGCTTATGTTCATTAAATGTTTAGTGTTTTAGTGTTGGTGTAAATTTTCATACTTTTATACTACTATGCAAAAACTCAGGACAGTGTTACACTTTTACTATTTTATGCTTATGTTTATTAAATGTTTCAGTGTTTTAGTGTTTAAATGGTTACTGTTGCACCGAGGGACTGAGAGAAACGCAATTTCAATCCTGTGTATGTCCTGTACATATTGCAGTTCTGACAATAAAGTTGACTTTGACTTTGAGTTTGAAATATTGAATTCAATAATGCTTACTTAAAGGGGACCACACATGCAAAATTCACTTTTTAATGTTTTTTTACTCAACTTTGGGTATTTACTTCATAAAAAAACAGTCCTTGTGCCAAAAAAATGCACCCAGTGGTTTATTTACTCTAAGTAGATTTATTTGTCTGTGATTAAAAACGCTTCGTTTCACACTTCCTGCGGTTTGTGACGTCACAAACCGTAGCCAATCACCTCAAACCTGAGTCCAGCCCCTCACCTAGCAACCCCTGGTGATGCTCCACCCACTTGAGTATAAAAGATGTCACGGTTGCCTAGCGGTTTAGGAGCTGACCTGGCGGTCATTTATTCATTTATTTAGCCCCCGGGGGGCTAGGGGTTTGCCCTGCTCCAGCCATGCAGCACATCTCGAGTAAAACCAGAATGTTTTATTACCTTGTTTGAATGAACTCTGTCTCGTTGAAACTGTGCACACACACTCTCGCGGTTTGGACTTGTTTCTTATATGATGAAGGACTACTTTTGCACAACTGTCAGTTTGGTTGAGCGGTTACGACACTTGAGCGCCACGCAGGAGAGCGGAGATCGCATCCTGTCAACGGCATCTTTTTTTCCCCCCTTTTTTTTAAAGCCTTTTGTTTCGGAGAAATCGGGGTGAGACTAGATATATACATCGACATAATAATACTTTATAATTGTTATTTTTACGTTTTAGTTCAATTTTTAGTGTAATATCGCTCCCAACGCGCAGCCGGCAGAAAACTGTGCACACACACACTCTCTCGCGGGGCGACAGTCTGTACCATCAAGCACCACTGATCGATATATTTTCAGATTAGCAACTTATTTATTTTAAGAATACCTTTCACTTCATCAAAATCTAATCAAAACTTCAGCGTTCTAAATGTAGGTGGTTGTGATTGTTTCTTATACGATGAAAGACTGCTTTTTGCATAACTGCCCGGTTGGCCTAGAGGTAGTGAATTGGACTCGTCATCCGAAGGACACGGGTTCGCTTCCCGGTCGCGGCATCTTTTTTTTTTTTTTTTTAAGCCTTTTGTTTTGCAGACCGCCGGCGAAGACACCATCTGCGTGCGGGAGTTGCTGGGAGCTACTGACTTTTGAGGTCCGGGGGTCCGGTCAAAGGTTGCCTCATGCGGATAAATTAACTGGAGACATTCTGTGAACTTTGTTTGTGTGTGGACTGAAGCAGCGATCGCTCCCAAAAGCGCCGCATGCAACGAGCGGAGCTAACACCGCCCGCTCGGAGGAGGAAAAGCTATCATTAGCCTCGGAGGTGGGCTAATGCTAAAAAAAGGAGCTGCAAATGGCGGCGCGCGCAGAGGGCTTTTGGTAAGTTATCTTAAGCTACTAGCACTAACAGTAAGTCAAATGAGTAATAAAAAAGAGCTAATTTTAAAATAACAACATATTAGAGATACTGGCTGTTACAGAGGGCGTAGTTAATGTAAATAGGTCTTTGTAGGGCGTGGCTTTCAGACCTCATTATTCATAAACCGGTCGTTTAGAACGGAAGTGAAATTTGGCAGAATTAGAAAGGGGATATTTTATTATCCAAGCATTATTTTGTGTATAAAATTGACTGAAAATGGTCTGGATAGCCCACAGATAAACCACAAAAAATTATATATCCTACATTTGGTCCCCTTTAAAGCTGCAGTCTGCAGTTTCTGTAGTGTCTGTGTTTTCTAAAAATATATTTTTAACATATTTCTTCACTCTGTCACTATCTCCTGACAGACTGATGTTAGACAAAGTAATCTCTGAAAAAACTATAGTCCCCTTGCTTCTCCAGGTGTTACTAAAAGCATTTCTAAAAAGCCATAGTGACCTGCCGTTAACCAGCCAATAAAAACAGAGTTTTTAACCAGCCAATAAAAACAGAGTTTTTAACCAGCCAATAAAAACAGAGCTTGAATTTGAATTTCAGTGAGAGCAAGGGGGAGCAGAGCCATATATGGCTCTGAGGGGGAGGGATCAGAATGCTTTCCCTGTTGAAATTTTTTCTAAGTGCTACGTTCTACAGCACATGTGTCAAACTCTTGGCCCGCGGGCCAGATGTGGCCCGCCATGTCATTTTATCTGGCCCGCGAGAGCTTAATTAAAAAGTTTTGAGTGTCTAAAAATTAATACGAGCGAGTTTTGACCAAAAACTACATTTCCCACAATGCCTTTCGACACGGCAGCCCCACAATGCCTTTCGACTACGGTAGCCGAGGCAGTGTTTCTACCTTCATGCCAACGAGTGGAATTGAGATATAAATAATGATCCCAACATGTCCAGAAAGAGAAAAGTTGATACAGACGGAAGTTTCAAGAAAGATGGGAAGGCGAATACTTGTTTGTGCTTCCAGGAGAAAGACCGGTATGTCTTTTGTGTTACGAGGCGGTGTCGGTTTTGAAACCAAACACGGAGCTAAGTACGCTAAAGCTAGCCTTCAAGAAAAGCAACACATTCTGCCAAGAATTAAAAGGCAAACTGCAGTCGCAGCAGAGTTTGTTCATGAAACCCACAGCCAAAAACGAGGCTGCAGTGAAAGCTAGCTTCAAAGTGGCTGTGTGACTTTGCTGTGTTGTGCGACATAACCGACCATCTCGCCCAGCTGAATCAGAAGCTGCAGGGACTCAAAGTCATCACGCAGATGTCCGACGCGATCACGGCTTTCCTGCGAAAATTGGACTTATGGATGTGGCAAGTGAAACAGGACAATCTTGTCCACTTTCCTGTTTGTCAGGTTAGCATTTTCTTAAAATTTAATTCAAATATATCCTGATGCATTCTCAATAATCCAGGTAGAAAAATCTAAAAAAGCTAAGTGTGGTCCTCTGGACATTCAAAAAAACAAAACAAAAAACAGATGATTATTTCAGCCACCTAAAATAACATGTTCCCCTTCCTTGGACGGTTTCTTTTCATAAAGATGGCCTCTTTTACTCGTCTCTCAAACCATTGTTCCTCTCTATCAAGGATGTGAACATCTTCATCCCTGAAAGATGAAGATTTGTTTTGTTTTTTTTAATGTCCAGAGGACCAGACTTAGCTTTTTTAGATTAATTAAAATATAATAAAATGTAATTCAACAAAGAAGAAGAAAATTTCAACTGTGTGCAATTTAATGATCGTGCTTGCATTTTGTTTTGTGTTTATCATTTTCAGAACATGATCAATCATAGAGAGAGAATCCACTTGGTGTGTTCAAGGACAGGCAGCATCTCCTCATCAAAGACTAACCAAACAACTTGAGTACGGTAATATAGTTGTGAACTGAGTCAACCTTTATTTTGGTATGTGTATGCACACAAATTGTTGTCATTCACAGTTGGATGCAAGGCTGTGTGTAGCCTTTTTGGGTGAGATGCTACATGTGTCATACATGTTCTTTGCAGCTCAGTTTTATGTTTTTTTTTAATTAACTTGGACAATTTCATCCTTCATTAATGGAGTTATGTGGGTTTTCATAAGCTGACAAATTTTAAAAGGATTTATGTTAGAGCAACAAGCAAACAGATGTTTTCTATGCAACTGTAATTGTCAGTTGAATAAGTTATAATAAATGAGTTATTCAACATTAAGGAGTACGGTAGTTACATTTATTTTACATTACATTAGATTACATTTAGTTACATTTATAAGTTACATCTGGCCCTTCAAGGTCAGCCATTATGCCGATGTGGCCCTCGGTGAAAATGAGTTTGACACCCCTGTTCTACAGAAACTGCAGACTGCACCTTTTAACACAAGGTTATTCATCCATCCATCCATCCATTTTCGTCCGCTTATCCGGGGTCGGGTCGCGGGGGTAGCAGGTTATTCATTAACACAAAATAAAGGAATAAGAGAGTCTCTTGTGACTTATTTGTGTTTTGATTCAAACTAATAAAATAAAGTCAGTGTTCCGAGTTTCACTAAGATTCAGAGAAAAATGTACCAGAGAGATGAAGGCTTGTAGAGATGAAGGCTTGACACCACTGTCAAGGAAATAACATAATGGGCTCAGGAATACTTCCAGAAAGCATTGTCAGTGAACACAATCCACCGTGCCTCTTCTACACCATTACACACCATCCCGGTCACTCAGGTCTGCTGACCAGCTGCTCCTGGTCATTCCACAGAGTAAGAGGAAGCTTCGAGGAGACAGGGTCTTCTCTGTTAGTGGCCCTGAGTTAAGCTAGATTTATACTTGACGCGTCGCGCCGCGCGCGAGGGGTGCATGCCAAAAGTGACGCGATATCGCAGTCCCCGCCCCCTGCGCGTTGGCCCCGCGCGTCTTGGCGCGTGTCGCGCACCTCCAAATTTTTGAAACTCCGCAAGCCTAGTGCGCGCGCCGCACCATTGACTTTTATCGTTGACTTTTGCCGTTGACGCCGTGGACTGGGCTCAAAGAACAGCACTTTGCCATGCGCCGCCAAGCGTCAACTCTAAACAAAGCGGCTAAACTATAAACGCATGGAGCCGCACGGCTCCGCGCGCGCTCCAGCTTGCGGACTAAAGCGCGAGTATAACAGAGCCTTTATGGAATGCTCTGCCTTTACACGTTAGACAGGCTCCCTCACTGTCCATTTTTAAAACCCGTTTGAAAACACATCTATACTCATTGGCCTTCAACCTAACTGAGACTTGATTTTACTTCATTTTTATTGATTTTACCGGTTTAACTTGTCATTTTTGTGTATTTTAAATTGAATTTTTAGTTCACTGTGTGTTGGTTTTGTGGTTCTGTTTTTATGCTTTCTTTTATCTTGTTTGTAGCTAGTGTCCAGCGCTTTGTTTCAGCTGTGGCTGTGTTAAAGCGCTTTATAAATAAAGCTGATGATGATGATGACATCCGCCGTTGCCAGCTGAAACTCTACAGTGCAAAGAGGAAGCCATTTCTAAGCAAGCTCCACAAGCTCAGACGTTTGCACTGGACCAGGGGTCATTTAAAATGGAGTGTGGCAAAATGGAAGACTGTTCTGTGTCAGACGAGTCACGATTTGAAGTTCTTTATGGAACACTGGGACACCATAAAGAGATCCACATCCCTGGAGGTGCCTCGCTTGAGGTACAAACAATGGGGAGACCGGTCAATTTCTGTTGCCGGCCCAAAAGCCTGGAACAGTCTCCCCCTTGAGCTGCGTGCCACCTCTGATCTGACTCTGTTCAAATCCAGACTGAAGACCCACTTGTTCAAAAAAGCTTTCAGTGTGTAACTTTTATTACTTTGGTATTTTAGTATGTAGCTTTTTTTATTTCCATTGCCTCCTTTTATTGCTGTTACTTTTATTCTATTTTCACTGATTTATTGTACCGGTTTTTTATATTTTCTGTCCTGTTAAGCACCTTGGTCAATGCAAGGCATTGTAGGAAGGTGCTATACAAATAAAGTTTATTATTATTATAAA
>JBBPBX010005094.1:31397-43559 GCA_038048925.1 Garcialebias charrua
GAGAACTATGTTCAGGTTCTAGAACAACATATGCTCCATCTAGACGTCATCTCTTTCAGGGAAGACCCTGCATTTTTCAACAAGATAATGCCAGACCACATTCTGCAGCAATCACAACATCATGGCTACGTAGGAGAAGGATCCGGGTACTGAAATGTCCAGCCTGCAGTCCAGATCTTTCACCTATAGAGAACATTTGGTGCATCATAAAGAGGAAGGTGCGACAAAGAAGGCCCAAGACGATTGAACAGTTAGAGGCCTGTATTAGACATGAATGGGAGAGCATTCCTATTTCTAAACTTGAGAAACTGGTCTCCTCTGTCCCCAGACGTCTGTTGAGTGTTGTAAGAAGAAGGGGGGATGCCACACAGTGGTAAAAATGGACTTGTCCCAACTTTTTTGGGATTTGTTGACACCATGAAATTTTGAAACAACATATTTTTCCTTAAAATGATACATTCTCTCAGTTTAAACTTTTGATCTGTGATTTGTGTTCTATTCTGAATAAAATATTAGATGTTGGCACCTCCATATCATTGCATTCAGTTTTTATTCACAATTTGTTTAGTGTCCCAACTTTTTTGGAATCCGGTTTGTATCTGTTCACAAAAGACTCATGTTTGGGCTGCTGTTTCATATACGGTTTACCATATTATTTTACATTAATAGTGTTTAGCATATATCTTAGCTCATTTTATACAGTTTCTTTTTTTATACTTTACATTTTTGCTACTGTGGGGTGTAACTGGGACCTTGAGTACAAATTGGCTGTTTTTGTTTATTCATTTATTCATTCATTTAAAATAAACAAAATAAACAAAACAAATTCATTAAAAAAACCTTGAATGAAAAGAAAAGGCTGCATAAAGAAGGAAAAAGTTCTTATAATTGACATTTAATTCTGTTGCACTTTGTAGCACTTTGAGATTTTCATTATAAATTGAATTCATTATTATTATTATTATTATTATTATTATAATAGCTGCCTCTTCTTTAAAGAAATATTTAAATAACTACCGGTACAAACAAACAACAACCTTCACTTGAACAATCTCCAAATTGAAAATTAAAAACGTCAGGCATCCTTCACCTGGCACCATACCTTCCTAACAACTTTAACTTAATCATTTATTTAAACATCTAAATTGTTTTAGACATTTTTATGGTGATATCAAGGCAGTTCCACAATCCTGTTCCCTGAATTGCAACGCAGCTCCTTCAGACTAGCTTTATATGGAGGTTTTACAAACATTTACGTACTCTTAATGTTATAATTACTCTTTTTAACAAATTTTAATACAATATTTGGGGTAATATTTCTTAAGAACTTTATATATGACTTGTATTCAAAAAAATGTTCAATACAAAAATAACTGGACTTTATTTGTAACAGAAGACGTTTCGCTCTTCATCCGAGGATGCTGTGAGAGTGGAGTCAGGGGCCAGGTCACACTCTCTGCTCTTTGAATTGAGAAAGCTCCTCGGATGAAGAGCGAAACGTCTTCTGTTACAAATAAAGTCCAGTTGTTTTTGTATTGAGCTTTTTTTATTTATTTATCATGTCCTGGATGACTGAGAGTCTTCACCAGCAGATATGACTTGTAAAATACTGTTTTCAGCCAAATCATAAAATTTCAATAATTTCAACAGAAGAAATAATATATTTGTTGGATGACCATAGCACTTCCTACTAATAATTCTTATAGCTCTTTTTTGTAAAATTAAAATAGGATTTGTAATTGTTTTGCATGCTTTTCCACCAACTTCAATACAATAGATTAAATGCGGAACAATCATTACATTAAACAATACAGACCCTTTCCAAAACAGAATATCGTGGAAAAGTTGTTTAACTTCCATAGTTCCATTCAAAAAGTTAATATTTAATAGATGATAGATTCAGGGCCCACAATTTAAACAATTTCAAGTATTTATTTGTTTAATTTTACATAACATGGGTTTCCAGCTCATGATACCCATGAAAACAGGATTTTTTTTTAGAATAATGTGAAGACATCAGCCCACACTACTTCTCAGTTTTAGCAGGAAAAAAATTAGGATCACAACAAATCAATCAAAATATGGTACTTTCAAAACGATATGTCGGTCTTCAATACTTGGTTGAGAATCCCTTTGCCTTAATCATTGCCTCGATGCGACGTGGCATTGAGGCAATCAGCCTGTGGCATTGCCTGGGCGTTATGGAAGTCCAGATTTCATTGATGCTTGCTGTCAGCTCTTCTCTGTTGTTGGTCTGGTGTCCCTCATTTTCTTCTTGAGAATACTCCATAGATTCTCAATGGGGTTTAGATCCGGCCAGTTGGCTGGCCAGTCAAGCACTGTGGCATGGGCATCAAAGCAGGTTTTGGTGCTTCTGGTGGCATGGGCCAGGTCCTGCTGGGAAATGAAATCTACATACAGATCCTCAGCAGAAGGAATCATGAAGTCCTCTAAAACATTTTGGTAGACTGCTGCGGTGACCTTGTATTTAAAGGTGCTGTGTGTAACTTTCTGTAGAGTGCAGAACTTAGAAAAATTTTCAACAGGCAAAGCATTCTGATCCCTGCCCCTCAGAGCCATATATGGCTCTGCCCCCCTTGCTCTGCTGAAATTCAAATCCAAGCTCTGTTTTTATTGGCTGATTCAAATTGAAGCTCTGTTTTTATTGGCTGGTTACAAACTCTGTTTTTATTGGCTGGTTAAGGACGGGTCACTCTGTGTTTTTAGTGTTTTTATAAATGCTGATAGAGAAGCAAGGGGACTATAGTTTTTTTCAGAGATTACTTTGTCCAACATCAGTCTGTCAGTAGATAGTGACAGAGTGAAGAAATATATTAAAAATATATTGTTAGAAAAGTTATAGACTGCATTACAAAGTTACATAGTGCAGCTTTAAGAAAGCAGAGTTTACCAACACCAGCACCGGACATTGCACCCTAAATCATGACTGACTGTGGATATTTCACACTGGATCTCAAGCAGTACGAGTTCTGTTCCTCGCTCTTCTTCTTCCAAACCCTTGGACCTTGATTTGCGAACGAAAGGCACATTTTACTTTCATCGGAAAAGAGTAGCGAAGAACCCGACAGTTGAAGCACATCTCCCAGTTGCGTGTGAATGTGATGGTTTTTGAAGCTGTGACTCCCAACTCATTCCACTCTTTCTGGATCTCTGCCAGATTCTGGAATCTTCTCTGTTCGATAATCCGCTGAAGGCCACGGTCATCTCTTTTGCTGGTGCATCTTCTGCCACATTTTGCCCTTCCACTAGACTTTACATTAATAATAATAATAATAATGAATTTAATTTATAACGCACTTTTCATTAATGAAAATCTCAAAGTGCTACAAAGTGCAACAGAATTTAAATGTCAACAAAGTAAGTAATAAAACAAGTAAAATCAATAACAGTATCAACTAAGATAAAAGGTAGAATCATGAGGAGGTAGAGTAAGCTCGGTTGAAAAGAAAGGCCTTCAAGCCGCTCTTAAAGTCAACCACAGACTGTTATGCTATGCTTGGACACATCACTCTGTGAACAGCCAGCCTCCTTATTAGCTATTAACTTTTGTGGCTTACCCATCCTATGGAGGGTATCAATGATGGTCTTCTGGACAGTTGTTATGTCTGCAGTCTTCTCCATATTGAACAGAACTGAGACAATTGAACCAAACTGAAGCAATTTAATGACACCTGGGGAAACCTGTGCAGGTGCTTTGAGTTTAGCAGATGATTATTGTGTTATAGTCAGTTTAAAACATTCATGCTCTGCAAAATTTGGGCTGATTTCTCAAACTATTCTAATTTTTTTAAATCCTGTTTTCCTGGGTTTCATGGGCTGGAAGCCAAAATTATGTAAAAATAAACAAATAAATACTTGAAATCTTTTAAATTGTGGGCCCTGAATCCATCATCTATTAAAGATTAACTTTTTGAATGGAATTATTTAAATTAAACAACTTTTCCATGATATTCTAATTTTTTGGTAAGGGTCTGTATATACAAAGCTTTGTCATTCAACAACTCTTTTATAATGTATGTGGATTTGTTTTGTTCATTGCCCAGAGACAACTTCTGTTGTGACTTGGAGCTACAGAAATAAACTGAAATGAGTTGATTTGAATACGGTAGAAGCAGAGAGTCATTCAAAACACATTCTGAGTGTGACATCTTGCAAATCACGATTGCACACAACGTTACTTTCAGCGCAAGATGATCTTAATTCATAACTCTGTCCTGAAAGGCAGCAGGCAGTATGCAGTCCTTTGTTATTTCTCCTGTTATCAATCGGTACAAACCAGTTCAGGTAAAAGGAGAATGGCTCACCCCAATGAGAGAATTCTTGGTGTTTCCAATGGTGGTAAGGGTGCTGAGGTTGAAGATGATGGTGAACTCAGCTTTTTCCACAGGTAGGGTACAAGAAGCAAAAGCAGGGTGCTGGATACTGGCACAGGGGCTACTAGGAGCCAGGTTTGTCCCTCCAGGCTCCATGCTCCCAAGCAGGCTGGAAAGAGCGCATGCCATCTCACCTAAAACCAATTTATAAGCTGCCTCCAGTGTGGGGATGTTTTTGAGGCTCAGTAGTGCATGATATACCCCATGTACAGCAGACATCACCTGTGCGACACAGAAAATTTGTAAAGTAGTTCTTTATGTTTCTGTTTTCAGCTGACTTTTTCATGTGAAGACAGGTTTAGTTTAGAGTCAAAAGAGTCAATAAAGGTGGATTAGAAGTCCTTTTTACCATCTACCTCTCCAAAGTGTTCAGACATCTCGTCAGAAATACAAATGATATGAAAATATTAGAGCGAGATTAACTCTTACAGGATTAATAATGCTTTGTTATCTGTATGCTTCAAACATTATTAAGAGCACAAAAAAAGACAGCAGGCTAACTAACACTTGAACTAAAAAAAGTTTTTAACGGCAGCTGTAAAATGGATTGTAAAGTCAAGTGGAGGCTGTTACACCGCATATTGTGGTTTAGACCTTTAGTTATCACCTCTACCCCAACATAAAAGGCCTTGAGAAACTTCAGATTTGATTAAGAAACACACCTCCTTCTCTGGATGGAAACGCAGGTTCAGGAGCAGAGAGTCTGGAGCCAGCAGCTTGTCAACAAAAGACACGGGTATCTTCATATTGACCTGATCCACAATCTGAAAACACATCAAAAACTTTTACTAAATCTTCCAAAGCAGTAAAACGATGTTCACAGATCTCCAGAAGGACTCCTTTAAAACTACATTAACATCTCCACTTGCTGCTTATTTCCTTTACAGCATACCCTGTATTTAAATCTTTGTCCTTTTAGGTTTTGTCTAGAAAGGTCAATAGTCGGATTCTGAATTTTATTTGGAACAAGAGACCACCCAGATCTCACAGAGGCCCAAAGCTCTGCGTGGAACGACAGAATCTTACCTCTTGTTCTCCTGCTGGTCAACTGACAGATAGTAAATGGACTGTAATTGTACAGTATAGGGCTTTTCTATCTTATCAAGATACTCAAAGCACTTTACACTACAATCTGTGCCCTCATTTACCCATTCATACAGCACTCTATCTGTACAAAGCTAATTGAACAAATCATTCTAAAGAGACTAATCAGTGCTTTGAGATCACATTCATTCACCGATGGGACACGCATCGGAGGCATCGAGGGGTTCAGTGTCTTGCCCCGAGACACTTCGACATGTGACTGCTGGTGGATTCGAACCCCAACTCTTACATTGGAGGACGACTTCTCTAACCACTCAGCCACAGCCACCCAAAGGAGGACAGGAGATCTGAATTATTGGGTTCAGAATGAAAATAACTCCCCCATCATGGGAGGTTATAGAGGCAATTTTTGCACATCTGGTAACACAAAACCTTTTAATACTTCCTTCTTCACTCTTCTACTTCTAGATATAGTAATATTGTGCCCGTTTTATAATCTGGGTTTAATTTTGATGCCATTTTGGCTGCAAACATTGTTGAAGTGCTGCTAGTTAGGATTTAAGGTTTTTCCTCCGTTCTTAAGGCTCCAGTACAGTATAGCTCTGCATACGGCCGTACGCCGGTCCCCACGCGCGTAATTTACGCAAGCAGTTCACCCCCATAGCTCAGCGTGAGGCTTCAGCGTTTTCGCTCCAAATACTTGACGTCATTTGAGCAGCTGCAGGGCAGAGCGTTTACCTACAGGACAAATTGAGGTCACTGATTGGTCATTTGCTGACACGCCTACTGAACTGATTGACAGATCGGGTGAAAAAAAAAGGCGAGAGCCGGCAGCTTCTGCCGCAGCGGTGTTGTTTTTATATGTTAAGAAAAAGTTCTAAAAAATAAAATAAAAACAGGGAGCGCTGGTCCTGCAGCCCACACATCAGACCATTACACCAGGAAATCTCCAGAACCTCCCGCAGCCACATTGGACCCAAATTTAATTTGCTCATGACAAATTCCAAATTTAATTTGCTCGTGACAAATTCATTCATTTCCTCATCATTTCAGTCATGGAGTCAGCGGAGGAGGAAGCGATCACTGCCTTTTGGCAAAAAAAGAAAAGAAAAGGCCAGATCAGGGATGAAGAAGGGGAATTTAATACATTTGTGTCACATACAAAACAGTCCGGCGCCGGGCAGTTTATTGTGCAACAACGCGTTTGCGTTCGCGGCCGTAAAAATGGAGCTTTGTGCGTACATGCCCTGCAGGGGTACGCTTGTGCCTCTGCGTACGGACGGCGTAGAACGGCGTACGGTCGAACGCAGAGCTATACTGGGGCCTTTACTGGATAATACTTTATATGGTAAATGGTAAATGGAGCTTATTTATATAGCGCTTTCCAGCCCCCTGTGAGGGGCCCCAAAGCGCTTTACAATACCAACCATCCACCCATTCATTCAGACATTCATACACCGGTAGTGGTAGCCTGCCTTGCAAGGCGCCATCCAGACCTACCGGGAGCAATTTGGGGTTAAGTGTCTTGCCCAGGGACACAACGACACATGGTGGGCGGACGTGGGATTCGAACCTCCAACCTTCCGATCGGGGGTCGACTGCCATTACCACTGTGCCACGGCCGCCCCTCTTACTTGACGTCATTTGAGCAGCTGCAGGGCAGAGCGTTTACCTACAGGACAAATTGAGGTCGCTGATTGGTCATTTGCTGACACGCCTACTGAACTGATTGACAGGTCGGGTGAAAAAAAAGGCGAGAGCCAGCAGCTTCTGCCGCAGCGGTGTTCTGTATATGGTCTAGGTTAGGTCTAAAATCCTGGAGAGATTTATGCTTTATGTTTTTCTTCTTTCCAACAGTTTGTAAAAACATTTGTTCTCTCTAAATAACTTTTATTTTTTTACCTGAAAACTTACAGCTTGACATTTTGTCTGCAGCTCATCCTCAATTTCTGGCTCCTCCCATCTCCTCTGACTTTTAAGTTTTCTGTAATCTCTCCCTTCACCAAAAGGGGCAACTTCTATACATTTAAACATTTGACCCTTTCAAATTGCTCTACCATGTTAAAAACTGTGCTGGGAGAAAATGATTTAAAGGATGTTGGGGGATGCTTTAAAGATAATCCACAGATCTTCAATCTCTGCTAGACACAGTTTCCATGCCAATAGGTCACAGCAAACTACTCTCAGGTTTTTAAGCTGTGCTTCCATGAAGTGGTCAGAATCTGAAAAGTTTAGGTTAGCTAATGTAACTGGGGAGGAAGTCACTCACTGTTTAAACTGATTTACTTGGGTGTGGTTCATATGCATAATAAATAAATAAAACCTACATGCATTCACTACTAATAAATTGAACATCGGCAGCTCCACTTATGTACACTAAATATATCAAAACTTTCCAAGTTCTCCTACATAAATACCTAATAGATACCTATGTACCTACGATAATATCTGTATCTAAGATAATACCTGCATATAAACATGCATACCTAAGTAGTGCATACAATAATGGTTGCATACCTACGATAATGCCTGCATACTTACATACATACCTACGTAGATACCTGTGTACCTACGATAATGACTGCATATCTACATACATACTAGGCATGTAACGGTTGTAGTGGGTGTACCGAACCGTTTTGGTACAGCACGTTCGGTTCGGTCCACCTGCGTACCGTTTCGGTTATTTTTTCACTCATTGAACGTTAATATATGCGCCGCGGAACAAAATTCCCTGGGCGCGTTTCAGCACGGAGCTATTATCGCGAAGCACGCGCAGCCTTTAGCCGTTAGCTTCTCACTGCGGTCTCCTGTTTGGGAACGTTTCTTGTTAAAAGACGAGCGGCGCGCACATTCAAAGCTGTGTGTGTGGACTGTTGTTTCATGAAGAGACTGGCTCTGCAGCAGACAGCACGTCTCACGTGAACGCGCTTGAAACTACGTCATCGGAATGTGAACACCGCAGTGAAGAACTAGCAGCTTGCAACACCGCTAACAACAACAGCTGCATTTAAACTACTTTTATCAGGTNGTACAGCACGTTCGGTTCGGTCCACCTGCGTACCGTTTCGGTTATTTTTTCACTCATTGAACGTTAATATATGCGCCGCGGAACAAAATTCCCTGGGCGCGTTTCAGCACGGAGCTATTATCGCGAAGCACGCGCAGCCTTTAGCCGTTAGCTTCTCACTGCGGTCTCCTGTTTGGGAACGTTTCTTGTTAAAAGACGAGCGGCCCGCACATTCAAAGCTGTGTGGACTTTGTTTCATGAAGAGACTGGCTCTGCAGCAGACAGCACGTCTCACGTGAATGCGCTTGAAACTACGTCATCGGAATGTGAACACCGCAGTGAAGAACTAGCAGCTTGCAACACCGCTAACAACAACAGCTGCATTTAATCTACTTTTATCAGGTAAATCATATCAGTCCAGAACAATAACACAAACTGTGAGTTTTTAAATATCTGAATCTCTGTCTGAATGTTGTTATTATGCGCAGGCTTTAAAGTTATTGATCCTCGCTACGAACACCCATCACTCATAAAGTTCAGAACTTTATGAAAAAACAAAAACTGATGTCAACAAGCCCTGGAGCAAAGCCCTGCCCTAATGACAAGTGAGAGATTCAACTGTTCAAGAAGAGGTATTGTTCTTTTATTATTATTATCTGTGGAATGTTCTGGAGAGTGATGTTAAAAATGCAAAATCAATGTATACATTTAAGAAAAAGGTCAAAAAGGACTTGCTCAAAAACTATATATGATGTAGCTTAGTGTGTTTGTGTATTACACTTATGTTGTACTTATGATGTAGCTTAGTGTGTTTGTGTATTACAGTTAGAAAAATTAAGTAGTTATTCATTTTGTGATGTAGTTTGTGTATTACAGTTAGAAAAATTAAGTAGAGTTATTCATTTTGTGATGTAGTTTGTGTATTACAGTTGAAAAATTAAGTACAGTTATTCATTTTGTGATGTAGTTTGAAGGTTATCATTGTTTGAACAAACTGTGAAATAAGGGGCAGATATAATAAGATTTCATCTTCTTTCTGCTCCTTTCATTTTATCCTACTTGTATTCTTGTATCTGATGAAACTGTTTTGTATTGTTCTTTTAAAATGAATGAATAAACATCAAATCAAAATTATCTAAATAATCTTTTTTATTCAAAATCATAATCTTATTAACTTTTTTTTTTTTATTGTGTTTTATTTCCAGTCTGGGACAGACATCCACCAGAGATCACCTGCAGCTAAGAAGTGTGTGATGACTGAACTGAACTCTGAACTTTTCCAGCACCTGTCCCACCAAGAAGAGGTTGTGAGTACAGTAATGAGGACAAATACAGCCACACTGCTGCTACTGGACAAAAACTTGATTAGTTAGATTGTAAACAGTCTGTTGCTGCTTATTGTTCTGACTGTTATTGTATTTATTAAGATTTTTATTATTGTTAAAATAGTTTTATTGTAGAGTGCTGTTTATTTAAAATATCATCCAAATGGGTCACTTTTATTTATTACTACAATACTGTACAGTACAAACGTATTTTTGGCATATTTTCAAAATAAACATTTTGTAAGTCTTTATTTTGTCTTTTTTTTTGTACCAAAAATAAACCGAAAATAAACCGAAAATAAACCGAAAATAAACCGAACCGAGCCCTCCTTGTAGTTTAACCGAACCAAAATGTTATTTTAGCATACCGTTACACCCCTAATATATATATATATGTATGTATGTATGTATATATGTATATATGTATGTATGTATGTATATATGTATGTACAGGTAGTCCCCGACTTACGAGCGCTCTTACTTACGAGGTCCCAGACTTACGAGCATGCATCTCATTTAAAAAAAAAATAAATAAAATTTAAATAAATGAATACATGTACAGTACTGTACATTCACCAAGCACTTAGCCTATCCTAACACAGTTTTTAAAGATGAAGGAGTGAGTTGAATTGTCTCCCTTTCACATAAAGGGAGCTAGCTCCCTTTATGGGAATGGAGCCTGCAGGGAGGAGGGAGACAATTCAACTGACTCCTTAACTGTGTTAGGATAGGCTAAGTGCTTGGTAGCCTGGTTGATACCAGACCCATGTCCTTCACTTCGCTTTGTACTAGGGTCTGGCATCTCTCCCATAGACAGCGATTTCTCCGTTAGATTTTTGAATGGACCAATCAGAGAACAGAAGGCGGAGTTTTGTTAGTTTAGCCTGGCGAGGTCCAGGCTATTCAGATAAAAAGCTCAGAAACCACTCGGTGGATATTTTTTCTGCTACCAGTGTGTAATTATATGTCTCTAATTTACTGACTGTTGGCCTAGATGAAACATTTGAGATAAAATTCGATTTTTTATCATTTATTTTCGTAGCGCACCCGAGGCTGTTTGGAAAATGTCAAACCGAAACTATTTAAATCCAGCAGATTTGACCATTTCGTGAATTGATTTAGGAACTGTTAAGCTCAGGAACACTTCTGATATAACGTCAGCTAAGAAATATATTTTTTATCAGCAGAGAAATAATAGTTTACCTTGTTTTATTGAAAATTCCTTCGTGGCGGCAGCCATTTTGAATGACGACGTCAGTCGACGTCGTTCAAAACTCCGCCTTCTGCTCTCTGATTGCTCAGGAACACTTCTGATATAACGTTAGCTAAGAAATACATTTTTTATCAGCAGAGAAATAATAGTTTTTTACCTTGTTTTATTGAAAATTCCTTCGTGGCGGCAGCCATTTTGAATGACGACGTCAGTCGACGTCGTTCAAAACTCCGCCTTCTGTTCTCTGATTGGTCCGGTCAAAACCTACCGGAGATATCCTTGTCTATGGGACAAGTCCCAGACCCAGCAGTGAAGGGAAATGAGAATTGAGCGGAGCTGCGTAGGAATGGCGAGGGCCAGGCTAATGCTGTTCCAAAAACACTTATTTTTAACATTATTCCCACCAGTGGTCACAAGGCCATCACTGTAGTGATACTTTATGATACCCCTATTGTTCACAGTAGTTGAAATTACTACACCAAATTATTTTACCATAAATAAATGTCTTACGATACATTGCAATTACTAAGAATAGGGTTGAACTGCATTCTACAAAAGTTTAACCCAAGTTTAATGCTTCTTTAATTTGTCAGGAATATTTATGTTGTTTGTTTTTAATAATTTTTTTATTTGTAGGTCCTGTAAATGAGCCAATGTTTTCAACCTGCTGCAGAAGCCTTGTTGGATGCAGGAGATGTATTCAAGAGTGGAGTAACGCCCACACTTACTGTCTAAAGCATAGATATCATATATAACACTAGATAACCCATAGCCTGCTCCGGCGCAGGATTTAGGGCGGCCATCTTGGAGTTGTCACCCATAGATATCATATATAACACTAGATACCCCATAGCCTGCTCAGTGGCAGGATTTAGGGCGGCCATCTTGGAGTTGTCACCCTCGAACCTTGCTGCACCAAAACAACAGAGATGCCTCCGCATTGCTCGGCTTATTCGTGTTCAAATCGGAAAACTGTTGATGTCAGGGACCGGGGGATAACTTTTCACAAGTAAGATGAACATATTATTGTTAGTATTTTGTGAATGTAATATTACTGTACTGTATTTATGCCCACCATACAGTATATATGTATGCTGTATATATATGTGTGTGTGTGTATATATATATATATATATATATATATATATATATATATTATATATATATATATATATA
>JBBPBX010005094.1:44609-57884 GCA_038048925.1 Garcialebias charrua
GTAAATCGGGGACTACCTGTATATATACAGTATATATGTATATATATATATACACATACACACACATATATGTGTATATATATATGTATACTGTATATATTGGTGTGTATATGTATGTATACTGTATATATGTATGTATACTGTGTATCTAATATATGTATATGTACAGTATATATATATATTATATATATATAAAAGTTATATATATAGTTATATATTTTTATATATATACTGTATATAGTTATATATATACATTATATATAGTTATACTGTATATATAGTTATATACATACAGTAGTTATATATAGTTATATATATGCTTATCTGAATATATATAGTAGTTATATATAGTTATATATATGCTTATCTGAATATATATATATATATATATATATATATACATATATATAGTTATATATACAATATATATAGTTATACTGTATACTGTACAGTATATAGTTATATATATACAGTAGTTATATACTGTATATAGTTATATATATGCTTATCTGAATATGTATATATATATTCAGACTTTGAAGACGTTGTTCTGCAATACAAAGGTTCATGGGCAGGATGGAATTTTCATTTAAATCATGATTGTGTTGCTCAATCAGCATTGTCTCCATATATATATATATATTATAAAAATGAATTACAGTATCTGAATATGTATACATAATGTGTGTGTGAATAAATTGCATCTTTGGTTGTATCTTGCTAAACATCTCATACATTAAAATATTGTATTCCACCAAAATTATTTAAATATGCTAAACTATACGTTCCTATACATGCAGTTTTAACTGCTGTATGTCTAAAATTTAAATATGTGACAATAGGATTACTATTCAGCGTGTTATGATTGATTAGATGCGCTTATACTTTATTGTGCCAGCCAAATATATAAGGCTGAGTGGAGCGGACGACATCTTCAAGATGGCCGCCTGAAATCTCGTCGGCTCCAATAGGCGAGAGCAGTCCATGGGGTATCTAGTGTTCTATATAAGATATCTATGATTCGTTCCAAACAACGGCTATGGAAACCTTGTGGAGCTGCGCCCTCTGGCGGCGACGGAGCGCTACTGCAGGCAGAGTCAGACTGTTAAACAGAACCATGGAACAAATCGCCCCCTCCATGACCCACGTGACTTCCGCATTCCATTCTTACAACGGAACTCTATGGAAGTGTCGCAACTCTCACTTTATATGGCTCTGGGTTGAGCCGCACCAGGGGTTGCTAGGTGAGGGGCTGGACTCAGGTTTGGTGTGGGTTGTGGTTACGGTTTGTGACGTCACAAACCGCAGGAAGTGCAATCGGCCCGTTTCTATCTAAGATAAATAAATCTACTTAGAGTAAATAAACCACTGGGTGCATTATTTTAGCACTAGGACTGTTTTTTTATGAAGTACATACCCAAAGTTCAGTAAAAAAAACATTAAAAAGTGAATTTTGAATGTGTGGTCCCCTTTAATGTTTCTCATATTCTCCTTTTATTTATTTATTTAGAAAATATAGTTTTATAGATATTTGCTGTTTTCAACAGAAGTTTTCTGTAACTTTTATCATTTTTTTCCAATTTGGAAAGCAAATATTTTTACAACTTCATGAAGATGTTTTATTAATTTATGTCAAAAAATATTCAAATGAATTAATTTAATGACCCGATTCTTCAGGAGTTCTTGCCCCAGCTGGAGGATTCAGGAGGAACTAAGGGTAAGCAGTTCTGTGTTTTTAACCTGTTTTGCAAGATTTTCTTACACCTTCAGGTGAAACAGAAAATCTACTCTTCCTTAAAGAGCAAAAACAATTTGTCAGATTTTTTTTGTTTTTACTCCAGATTTAAAAGAAATGACACAGGAACAAGGAAGCAGTTGGATAATTCTGACTTCAACCCATCGGGAGATTGTACAAAAGTGCTCCCAGGACATCCAGAGTAAGTCTGCTGTTTTTCACTGATATGCAGTGAACTTTCTTCCACACCAAACTGCTTGGAAAAAAAATAACTGCCTCAAAGCATACCAGTCAATGCATAAACATCCATTTGTGAAAGGGATTGTTTTTAACCTCCACTTTGTTCAGCGGAACAGGTTTTTATTAGGGGCCCCGGTTTCCTTAATTTTAGGAAATCGGAAATCAGCCGATACTTGCATGAGAAACCGATGTTACCAATGTTTGTTTTTTGTTTGTTTTAACAACAATTGTCTGAACTTCATTTATATTTCAGAGCACTACCTCATGGCCAGTTAAAACAAGTTTGTATTGTTTCTAGGATATTGTTCAAGGGTATGTTATTCAATAAAATAAGATTGGAAAATTAAAAGTGCATTGTGACCTTATAGACAGTGTTGCTTATAAAACAAAATCAGTATCGGCCAAAATCAGAATTGGCAGATCAGACTTTTTAGAAATCTGTGGTCGGCCAGAAAACTGCAATCGGTGCACCGCTATCTTTTATGTTACATCCCTCTTCATATAGCCTTGTATTTTTTTATTTCTCGTCCTTCTCAGGGGTTCCCAGTGCGGCCCAGACGTGCATTGCCACTTCATTAGGAAGAGAGATCCCAGGTATCATGGGAGTATCAGGAGTGTCAGCCGGACTTGAAGAACCTAGGGACTACTTGTCCATTCCTCCCTCGCCTTCGAGCCAAGAAGATGGAGGTGAGAAGGAGCAAACGGAGGAGTTGCCAGAACAATCATCTCATCGGTGTCCTGAGGACATTGGGATGGGAACGTATTCCCCTCTTGGCCCCTCTGCTGAATCTGAGAGCCTGGGAGACGCTCCCTTCAGCCCTCTCATAAAGAGCAGCTTAAGCGAGGAGCTAAGTGAAAATCTGATGGGCTTAGGTCTGGACCCAGTGGCATTTGTCCCAGGGACTGAGCAGCCAGGCAGCCGCAGTGGGGTAGCACTGGCTGCTGGATCCACAGACAGTTGTTTCAGCGCAGGTGGTGCTACAACAGACCGCGAGACACTAAGCACTGTAAGTAGTTATCGCAGTGAAAAAACTGATTCCACTCAGCTGGAAAGTGCTTCGTTGAGCCAGCCGCAGCCTGCAGATGGACAGGCGTCTGCCTCGGCGCCAGCAACATGTTCTGATGTTCTTAACAACGCAGAGGACACAACGGGACAGGGTGGTAGTGATACTGACAATCTGTCAGACAGTGTGCTGCTTCGCTCCCCTTCCAAAGATTTGTCCGTCAGCCAGGGGCTAGATCGGACACTCGTTGAAGAAGGAGACGATTTGCCTCCTGTACCTGCCAATCTTGCACAGCCCCCTCTCCAGAACTCCTCCCCTTCAAGTAGTGGACACTCAGAGGTTTGTGATTTAGACAGAAATGTTGCAGGTCCTCCTCCTCTTCCTCCTCGGCAGGCCAATTCAGTGCCTTCAGGTCTGGCCATGGGACTAGTGTGTTCTGAGCCTGCTTTGCCCATATCCTCCACCCCCCTCCTGCTGTCGGAGCAGCCCGCTCTCCAGGCCCAGCAGGTCGTGCGGCCTAAAGACTTTAAGCTGCAGCGGGCCGGCGGCAGTAGCATGGGCCACAGGCCGGGTCGGAGGAAAGCACCGAGAAGGCGAGCCGGAGCAGGCAGCAGTAGTTTTGACTGCGGCTCTTATAGGCGTCCCCACAATCATAGACAACACAGAGATTACATCCCAGTGCGCAGCCGGTTGGGCGCCAAAGCTTACAGCGAAAGTCTGTTTGAGGATTCCAGCGATGAGGACGATGGCAGTGACATGAGCGCTGGTTCTAGTCTGGGTTCTCAACGCCGATACAGCTCTGACGAGGATGATAATGACGATGACTCAAGTTCCTCTACCTCCTGCTACTCCTCAGACCATGCCAACACTGACATGACATCCCTTCTCTCCACTGCTGCTCAACTTCCCACCCAAAGGGAGGGGGATTTACCCGAACCCTCCGGCCCTGCTCATCCCCGTGCTGCTCAGCGCTCTTCAAGCACAGCTAGTGCCAAGACTCATGCTCGAGTACTAAGTATGGATGGAGCGGGCAGTGCCCAGAGCAGCACGGCAGCCACACCCACTACACTATCAATGCCCTCCACCTCCACCCCAGCACCCCGCACACTCACCATGTCCAAATCTGATCTGGAGGCTCGCACCATCCACACCGAAGGCTTCTCTGGGAGCCACCATCATCGACTGGATTCTCTTGGAGGGTCTTGGACTGGAAACCAGATGGGTTGGAGGGCTGGAGAGCTGCTTGAAGAGGGAGCTGTGGGTGGAGGTTAGTTGGCCTTCAATCCTACTCAATGTTTCCTAAAATGCATCTCGTTATTTAGTAACTACACTGCTTAGTCTTTGTTGAAGCCAACTTTTTAGATTACCGGTATATTTATTCCACTCGTAGGTTTTGCAAAATGGAAAGAAACATTGTTCATAAATCCAGTGAAAACTTGAATTTGTGGTTTATGTAGTGATACACCTAGCCTCTGATATTTCTGTCTTGACCTTCAAGTACACCTCTCCACACCTCTCTGAAACTCTAAGTGTTACACCTTCATGGACACTTATATATTTTAACAATTATTATGAATTAATGGACACTAATTAATCAGATTGAACTTTCTCTTTAATGTGTGTTAATTCAGAATTGATCAAACAGTATTTTTGTCATTTCAATGATGATTTTACTAAACTGGTATATTTTAAATATGACAAAGTTAAGAGAACATCTCAGAATGATCATGTTTTGAACTGTCTGCTCTATGCAGAATGTGTCTAAAGTTGAATGAACAATTCTTCGTATTTGTTTGAACTGTTTTTGTTTCAAAGGAGAAGTTCTAGACATAACTTAATCTTCGGTCTCCCGTCCGTTCTAAAAACAATTCATCTGTGCCTAAACAGAGAGTGCTCTGTTTTCACACCTGCCTTTTGTTTTGTCTCCGTGCTGGGACTCAGTTCTCAGCACTCACTGGGTTTTTGAGTTCTGAGGGAGAAGGGAAGACGCACGGACGTTTTTCTCCAAGCTGATGTACGTTCCGGCCAGGCACCAAAGGCCCACGTCTTCAGCAAAGGTTCAAACAGCACGTCAGCTGTGAACCACTTCGAGTGTCACAGCTCCAAGCGGTGACACTCTTTCTGAAGTTATCTTGAACAAAACCAGAACCAGGCATCACTCTGGGAGGCCGACGCAGACGGTCTCGAGACCGTGGCAAGATGAAAGTGGTCGCCTGTAAAACGCAGCAGCCTGCGCGTCTGGCTTGACTAATTTACCGGAGTTGAGACAGGATCATCTTCACGAAGGTAAAAGTGTTTCATCACGGGACGGACGTCCAGCCGAAACCGAGCAGAGGGTGCTATCTCTGGTTAACATCTCAAGATAAGATTCAACCATTTCATTTCAATCTTTTATCTTTCCTCCTTAAACTCCTCCTTATGTTTATTTTCATCATGGTAAACTTTAAGTAATGTGCCAACAGAAAGGTCCAACTGTCTGTTTGTTTTAATTTGAATTCTTGTCAACGTAGTTATTAAATCAGAGCTAATATCGATACAAATGTTTATGTAATTTTTGTGATAGTTTCAATAAAAGGTCTATTCTTTTGGTAGACCAACATAAATTGAAGTCTAAGCGTGAAATTACATTTCTTGTCTAATCACAGTAAAAACAACTTAGTATCGGAAAAAGGAAGAACTCGCTCTTTGGTGGCAGTTTGTGCAAGATTAAAGTCTGCTAAACTGCGCATCTACAATAATAGTAAATCAGTAAGTGTTTAAATACCTTACTCTACATTTATTACTATTATTAATCTATTACATTTATATGGACACAGTTTCACCATGATTTGTTACTGAAGTCACAAAGCTGCTGCTTTTTTTCATTCAGTGACAAAAAAAATAAACCAAATTTATTCATGAGCACATTTTAAATCCAGAGCTGTACCCAGAACAGTGCATGAATGTGCAAATAAAGGAGATGATAAAAGAATACAAAGAAAGCACAATAATAAAACAGCACAGGCTACTAACGGGAAAATAAAAGATGTCGTAATTGAAGCAGGTTTTTTGTTGAGTTGTAAAATCGTTTCCTAGCTGGGTTAGAAAATGTTAAGTAGATTACAGATAAAAAGCATGTGCAGCTAATTTCCATCTAAATTCAACTTTTAACTGATGATTTTCTGTCAAGGAATAAAAGACTAAAAGTAAAATCTTCCTATTTGAGGAAGTGAATAGTGTTTTAAAGTGAAATTATGTGATGCCATTTTAATGTTTTCAGTCCGGTGTTCAGATCCAAATAATTACCGTTAGTCCTTTAACAAACATTTTCTCTAAGATTTCAATCAGCTTTGTTTTGTTGATAATAAATACAAATGAGCCTTTATATTTATCAGGTTTAATTCAGTTTGGATATAAATGAGCAGTTTACTTGTTGCTTTTCAGTGATTAGTTAAAATGATTGTAAGTTGTAAATAAAAGTAAAATCAGAGCATGGATTGTTTGAACGTGTTTTGATGCAGCTTTGTTTGATTCAGTAGAACTGACTGTGAGGTCGAATGTATTGATGTAACTGATAATCATCTCCAGCTTTGGGTCCAGAGGACGGGAACAAACAAGAGTCAGTCAGCAACGTTAAACGGACTCAGGCAATACGCAGGAGACACAACGCTGGGAGCAACCCGACACCGCCTCCTTCCACCATGGGATCACCTCCCAGGTCAGTCGTGCAGGCGTGAGCGGGGTTCCAGACAATTTCTTACATTGTCTGCAGACATCAACTATATCTGCAAATTTAAGTAAATACAAAATGAATGAAATTATTGTCTAAGAAATATGTATGTTTATTTCATAAATTACCTGGAAGTACTTCACATGGATCACACATGTTCAAGCAGTGCTAACATAAATGTTCTCTTCCTGCCGTAGCCTTCAAGACCTTCAGCGATCTCGGACCTCGTCTCATTCACGCACCCGCACGCTTCCCTCAGCCTTACAGTTTGCATCTTCACTCCTCTTGCCCCGCAGTGGTGTCCATGAGGCCTCCACATTTGAAGACACAACAGAGGGAGCAGTGCACTATTTCTACGATGAGAGTGGTGAGTTTACAATAACGCCCCGGGATAAAGGTTAATGCCACCACATTTTCTGCTCATTAAGCTGTTTTACTTTGGGTATTTAATGCATTTAATGTCTCCATTGCTGATCAAAGAGGGGGAGTTTCAAATACTCTTCATTTGTGTGTCCATCTGTGTATGTTGTGAGCATGATGACTTGAAAAATGAGAGCTGCTGACCTCCATTTTGATGTGTGATGTGTAAGAAATTTTCTTTCAAAAATTGGGTTGTCACATCAAAATCCAAGATGGCTACCACAATTCTCTCAAATAACGGGTGTGGCCAAAGATTAATCTATAGGGGCCAAGACCACCATTGGTCACTGCCCCGGCTCCTCCATTGTACCTGCTGATGGATAAAGTTGATCTCTCCAGGATCCGTCACTCTGCTCTGCTCCGTCACATGTAAAAAAAAAAAAACCTCCCCTGTAGGGCTGGGCCATATCATATCGTTCCCGGTAATACCATTAAAAAAAAGCTTGCCCGGGCAAAAAAGTTATATCATGATATGCTAATTTCATGACGTAATACGTCAGGGTGCCCCGCCCCCTTAACAACCGGGCACTTCAAACGACCAAACCGAACTGCGCACCTCCCCTCCACCTGTCTGTACTGGTGTAACGCTAATTAGTTATGCGCAATACTAGCTAGCTAAAATGTTAAAAACAAACAACGCGCGTCTCAGCTTCTCTCCCCCCCGCTCTAAACTGCAGACACAGCTCACCTCTCTCCCCCTCCCCCCACCCCTCTGGGCATCCTGCAGGCTGCGTCTCCCCAGCTCTAAACTGTCGGTACAAACACGCGCAGCTTAACTTCTCTTGGGATCCACAGTTGGTCCACGGACCAAGAGTCAGGTGATCAGATACAGATCAGTCAGAAAAATGAATCATTCCTGCATGAATAGATGAAGCTGAAACACCAACAAGCTTCAGGGTCAGCTGATCACCTTGTTACAAGTTCTGGAAGTTCTAGCTCATTTAAAGACAACATATATTTTGTTGTATGTTACATTTATGCCCAACAGATCTTAAGATTCATTTTATTTAGTTGTTTTGGGAAACTACACCTGCACTTTAGTTTTGTGTTGGATTTTGTTCTATATTTTGTGCAGGCTTTTTCAATCTACATGTAAATAACAGAAGGATAATTTTTATTTTTTTATTTTTATACTTGGAGACTGAATACTTTACTAAATGAAGTAATTTCAGTAAAATTACCCCTTGTTGTTTTTTAAATTTTATATAATACTGCAAAGCAACATGTTAAGTTAATTTTGTCAAATAAATAAATTTGATTTCTGTTTTTTGTTTTTTTGTTATATCACGAAATTTATCGTTATCGTGATAATGCTCTGAAATATCACAATATAATTTTTGAGCCATATCGCCCACCCCTACTCCCCTGTTCTTCTCCCCTTAACAAATTAAGGACACCAAAAACGTTAAGATTTACTTGCATTCTGTTTAATTCCGTCCAGAAAAACACTCCTCTCCAAAACTACAAACATTCACACTTCAAACCCGTCAGACGGGGGACATCAGAGTACTGCTTTTGTTTTGTTTTAATCCTTTATATAAAAAACAACAACTGCTTCTTATTTTGAAAATTCAGACTGTATGAAAAAGTTAATAAACGTCACATTTTACTGTTGTGTTTGTCGAATATCCCAGTTGAAGTTTGAGTTTTTTTTTATTGTGTACTAGGAGTAAAAAGGTCCTACACCTTTGGACCTGCTGGAGGTGGTTATGAGGACCCAGTCCAGTAAGTAAAATATTTTACTAACTGCATTTTGTTTTCCAAGATGGCAGTTTAAAATGTGCTTGTTGCAGGGAAAGAGAGAGGCAGTCTCAGTCCTCCAGCTTCACATCCACCGAGGTCCAGGAAGGGGCACCGGTCCTGTCCATCCTACAGCCCAGACCAGTGGTTCTACAGGGCATGCAGGTGCGCAGGGTACCTCTGGAGATGCCTGAGGTTAGTAGTCCTTTATATTTTACCTGACCAATTATTCCTTGTTAAAGGTTGAGGGGTTTTATGGATTCTTCAGTTAACATTTTTTTTGTTTCTAGTTTGATCTTGATCACGAATCCCTTCAGGAGTCCCATGAAAACACTCTGATGATCGAGGAGAAAGCCAAACCCAAACAGTACTATCGGTTCTGGGTGCTACCTGGAAGGTGGCTGAGGGTTCGATATGATCGACTGGCTCTCCTGGCTCTACTGGACAGGTGAGAGAGATGGTTGGACAGGTGACAGAGGTTATGGGACAGAGGACAGGTGTAGTGGACATGACCTTGTCCACTTTTAAGACACCTGTGTACTTTTGAACTGTCCAGTGATGACCTTTACTGACCTCTCAGTGAAGCAAGACATTTACTACAAAATCATTCATTTAGCTATAATCTGATAAATATAGTCACCAAAAGAGACTATTTCTATCTTTGATTTGATCCTAATGTGATCAAAAGAATAACTTTTGTCATTCTCATGATGGTGCTTTTAAGCTGTGTTATTCTGTGAGAGTTAAACTGTGTCCACTGCTGTGTTAAAGGGAAATATCGGGTCACAGAGACCCGACTGTTCTGTTTAGAAATAAGAAGACAGTTTAATCAGTTGTTTTTCATTGAACAAGGCTCCAGCTTTCTCTGTCTGTTCCTAAACAAATCTCCCTCTGCTGCTGCTTGTTAACCTTGGGTTTGATAAGACAAATGAACTCCTCGACTGGTCCTTCCTTAAGTACTAGTCTAAGCTGTGCTGAAACGCTTCAGAGAGTTGCTGGGAACTTCCAAAGAGATGTGAACTTTCCCAAGAGCTGGACACGTGTGGTCAAGAGCTAACGACCGGCGTCTTCAGCTAAGGACTGATAACAGGCTGTTATGAGTCTACTTCGAACAAGCCGAGCTCAAAAACTTTGTTTATTCCCTCCTGGAATAAGTTTATCTTGAAGTCAGAGGCCTGAAGCTGACATATTCTCTGATGACCAACGCGGAAGCCAGGAGACGTTGAAACGTAAACTAAAACCAGTTTTGGACGTGCTGAGACTAAAGGACTCTGTGCATCTGAAGGCTGGTGTCTTCCCTCTTACCGGGCTGTCGTCAAAAGGTAAAGGAGCTGTTTACAAAACGTACCTGGATTTTAGCAGAAGTCTGATGGGAAGTGTCACTCTGGTCTCATGCTCAGGATAATGTTCTTCTTAATTCTTTCCTCCTATTTCTTTTCCCTCTCAACCTAAGCTGGAAACTATATTTTTAAGCTAAAAGAGCCCACAGACTAAATATGTTAACATCCAATATTTAAGTCTGTTGTGTTAAATTTAAGTGTGCTGACGTATTTGAATTGAAAGAAAGTGAAATCATGTCAATCAAGTGTAATGGTGTTAATTTAGTTGATTTATTTTAAATAAATGATAGTGTCTCTTTGACATATCAAACTAAGTTAACGTGTCCATTGTCACTTAATGGCTCTGTTTATTTATCCATCATAAAGATCACAGAAATATTGAATAAACTGAAAAAGAAGAGAATCCGTGAAATTTACTATTCAATCTGAATAAGTAAATTAAGGTAAAAAGGAGGTCAGTATTAAACTGACCCCCCCATTAACCCCTTTACACAGGCAACACCAGACTGTTGGACAGGCGACAGAGACTGTTGGACAGGCGATTGTAACTTGTAACTTCACATTAATTTAACTGCACATTTGTCTTTAAATAGACTGAACTATGGGTGTAATTAGTTGCATTTGGGTCCAAAAAATTTGTCCCTAGCCCTTAGGCATCATTTCTACGGGGGCGGCCGTGGCGTAGTGGTAAAGGCAGTCGTCCCCCGATCGGAAGGTTGGCAGTTCGAATCCCGGTTCCCCACACCATGTGTTGTTGTGTCCTTGGGCAAGACACTTAACCCCGAGTTGCTCCCGGTAGGACTGGAAAGCACCTTGCATGGTAGTCTGCCGCTACCGGTGTATGAATGTGTGTAGCGCTTTGAGATTTTCACTAATGAAAAGCGCGTTATAAATTGAATTCATTATTATTATTATTATTATTTCTGAACCCAACCCGATCCAACGAATTAACAGTAATTACAGGTCCAAACCCCCCAAAAAACTTAGACATTTTTAATTAAGCTTTGACTGCTTATATACCGTATTTTCCGTCGTATACGTCACTCCGCTCTGTAAGTCACATCTGTCCAAATTTGTCTAATAGAGTGGAACAATCCTTAAATATGTTGCTTCACCGTATACATTGCATCTATTATGCGTCACCGTTGACACGTCACATTTGTTACACGTCACTGCTGACAACCCAGAAATGTGGGCCAGTGTTATGCCAAAAATCAATGGGCTGCCAAACGGTGGCCGCGAGAGTGTGCACGGGAAGAATTTAACAAGATTAACACTTTAAAAAAGTTGTTTGCTTGAAAGTATAGTAAGAGTGTCTCAGTCTAACTTTTGCTTAAAGACCATGTAAAGTGAATTTCAATATTTTCTTCAATAAACATAAATGTCATAATTGTAATCTTGTAAATGAGTAAAAAGTCTCAAAATTGTAGCTCAATTAATTTTGGAGTTATAGATCAAACTTTGTTTAAAGATATGTCTGCTTCAGGATTTTTTAGGCGTGGTTTAAATGTGACCGCGTTTCGTCACGCGGTCTAAAGCCCCACCCCCTGCAGCTCCAGCCGTATAAATTCGTTCTTCGCATCGGTGGAGCCATTCACTCGCGAATCGCAGATAGCATCAGATAGCAATAGCATAGATATTTTGTTCATTGTTAGCTAGCTAATCAATTATGCCTCGTTCCTGCATCTTCCCTGGATGTCGCAATGGTCAGGGCACCCGCTTGGTGACTTTAATTTATTTATTTTATTTACTTGATCTCTGCTGCTGACGTACCGGACCGGGCGGGCAGCAGAAAGTTTCACCTCAGACAATTTAGCTTTTTTCCCGCACACTTCCCCTCCAGAGTCCCAGCGACACGCCACGGACAGGCCTCCCTGGTTGTCCCGGGTCGGTCCGCGCTCAGCCGAGTCTCCGCGCAGCTTGACCGGGGCAGGCGCGCAGCCACTGACACACAGAGTGGACCTCACGTCCCCCGCGCACAGCTGCTGTTATGTATCTGTGTGATTTCACATTGTGTGCTCACATTCTAAGAAAATAAAAAGTTTGACGAATATTTTGCTGACAATTGCTTTTCACTGACCTCTTTGGTTTCCTATATTTTTATCTGGAGGTTCAAATGAGTAGGGCTGGAGAACTCCTATTAGGCTGCCAGCCTTCGCGAACATCTTCAGGGTGCAGGACACGGGGGCAGTACTGCGCTGAAACCACGCCCACGCGCTGACACGCCCCCAGCGTTTCAGACCAGGGCACAATTATGTTTTTTCATTATTTTTGAGACTTAATTTTATAAGGAAAACAATGTTTTTAATCAGTCAGATTTATATGGGTGATTAATAACACATATTTATGCCGTGTGACAAACTCAAAACACAAATTTAATTTCACTTTACACGGTCTTTAATAAATGCACTTTGATGGTCATATCAGCTGCATTTCAAAAGCCGATTTGCGGACGCAGGCATGCGCAGAGGGACGAGCCGCTGTTCATTTCTTCTAAATTTAACAAGTGCGATTACATCCAATCACATTGAAGCTCACGTTGTTTTGACCAATCACTAACAGGAAGGCGGGTCCTAAAAAGCAAGCATGTGTGTGCGGCTTCATAGTCAAATCATGCGGAAGACAGAGTTCGTCACACCGGGAGGACAAAATATACGTAGTTTTACTTTAGAAACAAGTGGCGCTCTGCCTCAATTTTTCCTCCAACTCAAGTGTCCGGCACGGCACCTCCTCTGACAATGTGTCCTCCTTTTGGAGCAAATCAGAGAGCGCAGGTATGTGGAAATGATTTCAGCAGTAAAGACTGCATCTCAGCGACTCAATTTAAATTAGTGTCAAAACTACAGATTTTAAATCTCGTTGTAAGGTCAAGTAAACTCAGAGTTATGATCAATAATCCACACCATGTCTTTTATCTGAATGAAGTCAAATATCAAGCGCGTTACAGCGAGAAGCTGCAGCCCCCACCCCACACACACACACTGCTGAACACATAAACAACGTCCACCCTCCTTAGATATATTTATTTGAGGCTGACAGTTTAATTAAGAAGGTTGATTTTCCCTCTGAGGATCATGAATAAATAAA